>JAVDPK010001122.1:33362-45513 GCA_034780415.1 Cichlasoma orientale
TGACTCTGAACTGGTTTGATCAGCTTCAGATGCTGCAGATGTAATGATGTTATCAGTGTGCCAGGTTTCTGCCTGTACTGTAGTTTGAATAAAGCCTGCAGACACTTTGTGTGTCATATGACAGTCATGTGACTTATAACCCGTTCATTTGTACTTTACCTCTAGCTCAGTGCAGCTCTCCGAGAAAAGGAGGAATTATTCTGCCGTAAAGTTACTTTTTAAAAGGTGAAATCTGTGATCTAAATAAATGTATAAAAATAAAAGTTGCCCTTCCATTTAAAATGAATTGGCTGACTTATTGGCTGATCTGTCAGTGCAAATCCAAACAGCAGACGGGCACTTAACTGAATGAAAGTGAAAGCACACGGTTTCACTCTGAAATATCAGCACATTATAATCAACATGCAGCTATTTTTAACCTACTTTTATTTTAAAAAATTAATACAACAGGTTAAGAGAAGACCAAAGGAAACAGATGATATGATATTAAACTTTTTCTAAAATGTTGCTCTGTGAGAAAAAGTTAAAGGCAAACAGCAGATATCGGTGAGAGGAACTAATCAACCTAATTCAGCTGCGCCACCTAGTGGAGATTTCTATTCACTGCCCATCAGGAACACCTCCTGTTGCTCGTCCTGATGAATCTCCCATTTACAAAAACATCACTTTGACTGGATGAATAAGATCAATTTCACTTTTACATCTTATTTAAAATGTACTTACAAAGTTTGAGTCTGTCATTTTTGACTGAAAACAATAAAACAAAAACAAACCATCCATTTTTTTCCGCTTATCTGGGGCTCGGTTGCAGGTGCAGCAGCCCAAGCAGAGAAGCCCAGGCCTTACTCTCCCCAGCCACCTCCTCCAGCTTATCTTGGAGAACACTAAGACATTTCCCAGGCCCACGGAGAGATATAAACTCTCCAGTGTGTCCTGAATCTGCCTCGGGGCCTTTCCTGGTAGGAAATGCCTGAAAAACCTCACTCAAGAGGTGCCCAGGAGTCAGATCCCTGAACCCTGAATCCCTTTTCAATGTGTAGCGGTTCTATGCCGACTCCCTGACTGCACTCCTCACCCTATCTCGAAGGGACAGGCCAGCCACCCTTCAGAGGAAGCACATTTCTGCCGCTTGTATTCACGATCTTGTTTTTTCTGTAACATCCCAAAACTCATGACCACAGGCGAGGGTAGGAACGTAGATTGACCGGTAAACCGACAGCTTCATTTTCACACTCAGTTCCCTCTTTACCACGACAGACACAGAATCAGTGCCAAAGGGCAGCCCTGGTGAAGTCTAATACCCACAGGAAACGGTCCGACTTGTTGCTGACAATACAGACCAAGGTTTCACTGTAGTTGGACGGGGACTGAATGGCCCAGACACCCCATACTACCACAGCACCCCCCCACAGGATACCCTGAGGGGCGTGGTCGAATGCCTTCACCAAGTCCACAAAACAGATGTAGACTGGGACAGGCAAACTTCCACGCTCACTTGATGGATTGTTTGTTTTTGTTTTATTATTTCTGAATATCCTTGTGAGCATGAAGAGCTCCAGATCTCCATACAACATTGCAGAGGCATGCCCACCAAGACAGCCCTACAACATCCAGAGCCTTCAGGAACTCGGAGTGAATTTTGTCCACCCCAGGGGTCCTGCCACCAAAGATTGGTGGTAGGGCCTGGTCACTGATCTCACTGGGGGTGAGATCAGTGACCTCACCCCCAGTGATTGGACAGTCACCCCCTCATCCCCAGACTCTGCTTCCTCTACAGAAGGCACTTCAGTGGGGTTGAGGTGGTCCTCAAAGTATTATTTGAACATCTTAAATAAGTGAAACAACTCTTATTCACATTACAAACAACAACCACAGAGGCTGGGGGAATGGACACATTTATCTAAGCTCATGCTACAAGCTCACATCATCGTCTTCAACAAGCCTGCCACAAGCCCAAAACAGAGTCAGCCTCACCAAAGTAGCATAAAGACAGCTGTAACATCTGTAAGCACGAAACAAAGACAGAAGCCCACTAACCACACACTGACTGAATGAGTCATCATATAACAAATACAATCATTTCCAGAGGATCAGCTTCTAGATATATCACACATATTACAGTATGAGAGCATATTTTCAATATACAAGCGTGACCAAGTTTCAGTCCTTTACATAAACACAAACTCCTCGCCCATCACAACTTCCTCTTTTGGGCCTTGAACTAAAGTCACTGACATCACTGCTCAGGTCCAAAAAGGGTGCCTACTTTAGTCAGTGAAGTAAACCACTTCACATGCATTGCTGGAAATCATAGTTAGAGACTATATGAACCCATTTTTCTCTTTATTGTTTGTTCTATTTGTAATTTTCTGCTTGTCATGTTTCCATTGAATCTCATTCATTAATCATCAAAAAAACAAAATAAAAAACACTTTGTGTGGCAGTTAAAAACAGCACATTAGTTAACCTGCTCTACCTCCTCTGATGGATTAGACTAATTGGAAAATTCAGTCTGATGTCATATATTTACTGCTGAAATCATCTAATATATCCAGTTTCTTGCTTCATGGGACAGCCTGAGGGAAACCTCCTGAGTGTACCTGTCATCGAAAGGTACGGGTGAAGTTTTTCAGTGCCAGATTTAGAAATCCCCCCACAGACTTTCTCATTCTTCACTCGTGGTTTACTCGCTTGCTGGCTCTCTTCTTTCACAGTCAGCTCACATCTTCCTATATTTATGTTCATTGATACCTGAACTGTCAGAGCTCACCAACATCAGCCTCTAAGCAACGATTTTAATCAAGATTTTAAGAAATTTGGTTTGCATTTAATCATTGTTTCACCTGCGTTTTGTTATCACTGATCCAAACAGTTCAATTTTACCCTCAACAGCTTTACTTTGTACTTACCTTTAAAGTCCAGCCCTGACTCAGCCCCTTCTTCCATCTTTTTTTTCCCATTACCGTGTTTCCCTCCAGCTGACTATCAGCTGGTTTGCCGCAGGTGCTGCAGACTTACTGATCAATCCTGCTCTTGTTAGTGTCCTGCAGTGTCACATGACTCCAAGTGTACTTCACCTGTAGCTTAGTGCAGCACTCTCTGGCAGAGCCGGCTGGTTTCCCACTTTTCATCCAACTCTCCCCTTCTTCATCAGTTCATTACCTACTCATATTTAAGGACCAGCTCAAGCTCTCGCCTCCTTTTGCATGATGTGTATATTTAATGTACACATCAAACACACAGATCAGTTTGTGCCACGTTTTCACCTGCAGTTTGTCATGTGACTGAGTGTGTCATGTGCCAGTCATGTGACTATAAACCATCCCTTTGTACTCTCCCTGTAGCTCAGTGCAGTCCTAGAAAAAAAGGAGTAATTATTGTGTTTTAAGTTCTTTAATATTTCATTTAAAAAGGTCAAATCTGAGGTGTAAATAAATACATAAATACAAAGGTTGCTCTTCTATTTTGAAAACAGGACCCCAGTGATCCTGAATTAATTGGGTAATGTGCACAAATCCAAACAGTTGAGGACCACCAAACTGAATAAAAGTGAAAACACACAGTTTCAGTCTGAAATATCAGCTTGCAGTGAGACAATGTTGTAAGGTTAACCCACAATGTTTTGATTCCTGACTGACAAATTAAGAAAAACAATTTAAAAACAGCTTCCTGTTACGTTTTTCTGTGAGGTGATGACAGGTGAAGAGAACAGCTGATTTTGGTGAGAGGAACAACACAACCCGACTTCAGTTTTCAGGTGGAATTATCTCCTTTCTCCACCTGTACTTCCAGAGTGTGCCCTGATTTTGAGTGTGGAGTCATTCTCAATTTTGAAATTTCCAAGATATAGTGTGATCTGCAGTTATTGCATGTTGGACTTGTGGTGGGCACAGAGGTACAGTGGTTAATGCCTCACAGCCAGAAGGTTCTGAGTTCTAGTCTTCCAGCTGGGGCCTTTCTGTGGGAGCTTTGCATGTTCTCCCCCTGCCCGGGTCAGTTCTCTCCAGGTGCACTGGCTTCCTCTCACAGTCCAAAAACATGCATGACAGTGATGAGTCTAAATTGGTGTGGATGTCGTCTGTGTTCACCCAGGGCATTAATTGCTTAATTTAACTGGCGGCTTTTTTGCTGCGGCTGTTGATTTTTGTAGCCATTGCATCTTCTCTGCTGCCATCTGCTGGTGAAGCATTGAATATTGATCCAGAACCCTCAGAAGCGTTGCCCCCTCCCCGTAAGAAGAGTCATGGTAGTGGTTGGTCTGTTACTACTGATCCTATAGAGTTGGATTTTGAGGCTTTTGACCGAAGGCATGAAGAAATATCAGCAACACTGGATGCATTACTTGCCTGCTGCTGTTCTCTTTAATCGGCCTCAGATGCCAACAGTTGTAGAAACGTTGAAAAAAAAAACCCCAGACATGATCAATTATTGTTAAAGCTGGAGCCTGCAGCCTGTTAGCTTAGCTCAAAGGTTGGAAACAGCAGGAAACTATCATAACTTTTATAATGATTTTAAAAGCTTTTAGAAACACTAAGTTGTGGGTGCACAGTTGAAGTATAGCCTAAACTAACAGTTATAGTCAGTTGATATACTGTAGTAAGCCTGGGCCCCCACGAAGGTTCAGGTCAGCGCTCCACTGATTCATACCAGCACTGAGAGCACAGTTCTTCCAAATGATAGGTGTCACCACTCAGATAAAACTGCCAATTAGACTCCAATGAACCATCACAGAAAAATAGAGTCCCATTAATGACATGAATTAGGAGTCTAAACACTGGTGTTGTCAGTAAGGAGAACGTGATTATCAAAAAAAAAGTTTTTTTATTTAATTATACTTTTATTACGGAACAAATAACTACATAATATTCACAAAACACATACTGTGTACTGTGGGTTTTATAGAAATGAGACTTCTAGAGGTACTAAAGTCTATTGAACTTGATTCATAACTTAATGAAACTATGAATAAAAATAGAACTGCAGTAAATATACTGACAGTGATCACTGTGATGGGTTGCTATTCTACATAGTTTACAGGCTTGCTCTCTTTTTAGAGTCACAATGACTCTAAAGCCACTGTTACACAGCGTATAAATGTTGAATTCAGTGAATGAATCTAAGCATCAGTAGCTTTGATTCAAACTCATCTCTGCTACGCTTCATGTAACCTGTAACTCTGACCATGAACACAGCCTCTGTGCACCAGTCCAACACAGAGCTTTACTGTAAATACAGTACAGCAAGCTGACCTGTTTATCACACACTAAACTGCAGTATTTTCATACAATCATTGAGTTACAAAAAGTTAGCATACCTCAGTTTGTTTCGCAGTCCTTACCTTTAAATCTAACCTCTCTTCTTCCTCTCCTGTCCTCTTTCTTACATCTTTCTCCATCTCTAAGTGAACTTCTCTCTTTCTTTTCTCTCCCTTGAAATACCTCAGTGATGGAGGATACTCCAGTACTTGTCTCTTATGCGTTATTGTTCCTCTATTCAGGCTTGTTGGATGTTTGACGGCACAGTGGTGGAAAATAAAAACGTCTCTCAGATGCGTTAAACCTAAAGTAATGAGTCTGTTTTGAAAATGTAGAAAGTACAGATATTTGCGTAAAAATGTAAGCAGTAAAAGTAAACAGTAGTCAGAAAAATAAATACTCAAGTAAAGTACAGATACCTGAAAAATCTACTTAAGTACTTACTTCCCACCTCTGAAGGTGACAGAGTGGGACGAGCTGATTAAAATTACTCTTTCCTTCCCTCCTGGTTTTTAAGATAACCGTCGAGCTCCACACTGACACATATAGTCCTCAATCCATCAGGTTAAAATGGAGGCTCTGCTCTTTAATTACCCGTTGCCATGGTGACTCCTGTCATCGGAGCTCTAATAATTCTTTCCTTACTCACGCACACACTAACACAGGATGAACAGTTTTTATTGATAAAACCAACTCTGATCAGCTGTTCTGGAACGGGATACTCAGAGGTGCCGATCTCAGAGTTGATCAACCTGCTTTCTGGAATAGGTCCCCAGTTTGGTACAAAAGTGTTGAGCTGTGACTTCCTCTTAAAACAATGTTATGTCATTGCCGGCTTCAGCCTTAGATTTGGTTTTAAATTTAAATCAAACTTAGATTCAAAAAGAAGAAGAAGAAAAAAACACAAAATGAGAAAAATAAAAATACCAGAATACTGGGAAAAAATGCATTTATTTGTTTTTACATTACTTATTGTGATGTAACATTATAATTTTCCTAAACTGTGTTAGGTCCCATGGGTCTAGGGGACATGGTCGTAACAAGTTGGCAACACTGGTTGGAGAAAGGATGGCAGCTCCTGCAGAGGCAGGAGAGAGAGAACAGAGCATGCGCACACACAGCGCAGCAGCTGTCACAGCTGAAATATACAGAAACATGACTTGAAGCTGAGCATTGCTGTCTCAGTTTTCGGTCCAAGACTGAAATCCTGACATTCTGATGGATATTTTTTGTATTTCACCCTTTAAACGAACCAACAAAATGAAAATTTTGTGACGGTATCTTAAAAGAAAAGAAATGATCACAGCAATGCTTATGAGTTGAAAAGTCCAGGTTGAAAAGTCCAGGTGATCAGAGTCCAGGTTTGAGTACAAGTCAGTAACATGTGGCTTAGGGTGACATTGTGGAACAGGAAATGGTTCAACTCTCAGTGTTCTGCTGAGTTCTGTCAGGTCATGTAACGGCATATCTGTGCGCTCATGTGCTACGTTCTCACTCCAGTATACACCTGAAAACCAGGTCTTATGACGATGACTGTAGCAGCAGAATGCCGACCAAAGCATTGAAGGAATATTGATACTGCCGTTGAGAAGGTTTCCATTGCTGGGCTGTGCTCCGATGACTACATAGCCTTCAATTTCATTATTACTGTTAGTGCAGTTATGAGTCAGATTTTGTTTGAGGACCTGTTCCATTTTGTTCCAGCGTCCAGTGTTGAACTTTTTTTCCTGTGGAACAACATTAGTCAATGTACAAGTAGAATTTTTTTCAGTTTGATTGAATCCATAAGAGAATGGAAATAAATGTCCTCTATCAAACCCTCGACTGTTTATGTAGTCTTGATTTCTAGCCTGGTGGGTGTAGTTGATGTTATCATTTGATTCTCCCATATTTGGATCGTCATTTTGGTCTTCGAGCTGTCAAAATTAAAAGGACAGATTAGTGATGCATGCAATGTTTGCTCCTAAATAGATTAACTATAGTTAATAATTTATTAGACAAAGTTGAGTAATTTAAGGAAAACAGCAGGTGAGCTTAGAATAGATGATTTCAGTTGATTTTGCTTTCTTTCATTTACACAGCAAACTGGGACCGACACCATTAAAGTTCATTTTGGTCAAACCCAGTTAGAGCAGGATTAAGAACAGCTGTTAGGAAATTATACTGAACAATGTTGGTTATCACAGTGTAATGGAAAACATATGCAGAGTCCTTAAATCATAAGCAGGATCTATGAATTAGTAACAATGGCAGCAGTAGTTCTAGAGCTTTGCAGTCAGCCTATGCAGTGCTAATGTTGGGACTGTCAGCAGTTGTGATTAATTCAGCATGTAGGACTGAAGTATCAAAATAATTAATTTCAGTTTAAAATACTGTTATTGTAATGTAACACATAACGTTATTATGTACTGTAACTGTTAGTTTTACTAGTAACTGTTATGTGTTACTATTGCTGATACCTGTGGTTCAATCATCCATTTGGGTCTCTTTCCACTTTTTTCATCTCCTCTGTACTTTGCAGCAGAAAAAACTGGAATCCTGTTTTGGGTGTCATAAAGTGTCACAAACGTTCGGATGTTATCTAAAGTCTGGCAAATCACTTTGTATCTGTTCCGGTCCAGGATGATCCCTCTTTCCAAAATTCCCAGGATGTTTGGTGGAGTTTGCTGAAGAAAAAACTCATTACATTCTTCCACTGATGTCACCACTCGAGATTCAGTGGGAACGTTGGACAGAAGGAGGAGAGCAGCGAGGGGCAGGAGGTGCTTTGGCAATGACATCACTGGGCCCTGCATCATCTGGTCAGAGGAGAAAAGAAAAACTATTATAAGATATTACACTTAAAGGGAACAGTTATGATTTTCTTTTTGTCATATAAATGTTAACGTGATTGATGTTCATGTCAAACATGGACAAAGTTTCAAATAATGATGTCAGTCTATGTACAAGTAATCACTGTGAGCCAAAAGCTCATGTTTAGGACTAACCTAAATGCTTAATTTTACTTTTTTTTTTGTTCTATTGTTCTATTCTTGGCTCTGTGTGATGCCAAAAGTTCACACAGCTGTGGCAGTGACCACAGAACCTCCTGCTGTTCAAACCTTCTGTTTGTGAGTAGCATGCAGTCAGAAGTAAGTTGGATTCAAAGGAAAGAAGATCAAACTTCATCTTTCAGATGAACATAAACTGAGTGGCTGCACAAAGGCCCAGTAAGATAAGGAATAAGGATGATCTTGAACTGTGAATCTTACAAAGGTACTCAGGTAGAGTCTAACCATAATACCATAGAGGTGGAAACATGCATGTTAAGTTGCATCCTTGTGAATTTTTAAGTCTCATTTTGAATCTTTTCTGCACCAGCTCACAAACATCTTTATTCCTCTAAAGGAAAACACAAAGTCAGCTGAAAAATAACTTCGATATTATTCACTGTCCTGAGTTCATTCAAAAATATTCAATCTTATTTTTTTTTTCATTTAAATATCACCACTGCACGGTCAGCACACATTCAGGCACAATTTCCTGTTTCCTCTTTTGTTTTTCCCTCTCTCCAGAGATGAGTGTTGTACTCTAAGTAACCTACTTTGAGACCTATAATAGAACAAGTCTGCCAGACCATATCGTTACAGTTATACATACTGTAGTGTCATTGTGTGGAATATTTCAATTCACTATACATCAATAGAACCTTCAGAACCCTGATTATAATAATGTGTATGAAGGTAATCCATAGTAACTATATAAGGTAGCTCAAGAGTGCACTAACCCACAAAGAAATTTAAAACCATTTTATGTATCTACACATTATGCTAGATACAGAAATGCCATAGCTGGATATGCTAATGCACACGATAAAGCGCATGGACTACGTTTTTTTGTTAGCGCTTTCTACGCGATTTTTGCGAACCCGTTAAAGGAAGGATACAGAGCTCTGGGACATGTTGAATGCATTATATGTAAGTATAAATCCTCTGGTTTTATATGCAAAAAGATGCATTGCTCTATTGTATATGGTTGCAATTTTACCAGCATTTAAAAGCAGTTGGCAGTCGGGAGCACTGGCGCTCCGACAGGTCACAAGATATGCAGTGATGGTACAGTTACTTTGACAAAGTAATCAAATTAGTGATTACTGATTACTCCTTTAAAAAGTAACTTAGTTACTTTGCTGATTACTTAATTTTAGAAGTAACTAAGTTAGATTACATGTTACTTTATTAGTTACTTTCAACAGCTGCCGGTGTTGTGCCCAAAAGTGATCGTCTGCCATAACGTGATTCTGATGTTTCTGTGTGCTTTTCTGTGAAATGTCTTTGCTTATATTGGTAAACAGATGATTTCTGCAGCCTTCTGAGCCAGATTTCTGACATTTTTAATGTCAATGACAGTTTTTACCTTGATAAAAAAACGAATATATAAAAGTCACTGAGTGCACCTTCTACCTTGTGATAGAAATGCTGTTTCTCGTTAAAAATGACCTGATATCATTCATGAGAGAGATGTTTGACATGTTTCACAGATTTTAGGTCAACAAGTCATTTACAGGAAATCTTTTTTTTTTTTTTGCAAATACCAAAAATTGCTTTTTGGCAGACAATCACTTTTTAGTACAACACTGGCAGAAAAAATATTACATACATAGTGGATATTAGACATTCATAGTATCAGTAATGAGTATTCATTTAGAATTTCTGGATATTTTAATTTGCAATCCCCTGAATTACAAATTGGAAGATTAATAAAAAGGAAGAGGGCAGAAGTTCTTACCTTCACTTGTTTTCTGGAAAACAGCTAAAACTCGTGCTATAACTTCATTCAGCCGAAGAAACCAGCCAGTGAGGACCTGCACTGACTTCCTTAAATATAAACTGAGCCTAAGGAGGAGGGTTCATTTTTGTGTCCATCAGTGTGTCAGAGTGGAAATGCTTAGTAGATTTGTAGAAAATGTGTTTGTTGAATTAAGTGACTTCATTCTCACTCTAAGCCCTTACTTGGGGTGGTGGTGGAAGCCTATCTGTTAACAATCATCCCTGTAAGTGAGGTGCGCAAGGTCTGCAAATTGCAAAATAGAATGCAAATAAAGTGACCTCATCTTCTGAAAACCTCTGCTCCAAACATTGCTATTGGTCAGAATTTGCTTACGATAACTTAAGAAAAATGCATTTTTTTAGAAAAGAAAATATTTAATAAGTGAAAATAAATCCTGAGGAAAGCCTTCTCACGGGGAGCCAGGAAGGGCCGTGTGGGGTGTGACGTTGGCTTCAGTTTCACAGGATTTTTCAGAAATTTAAACACAGTTTATTTGTTGAACATAAAAAACTGTTTACAGGAATCTTTTGCAAACAGATTATCACAAAAATATTTTAGGCCCACCCAAAATGCTGTAATAGGTACTGATTTGTGAAGACCGTAATGTTGAGCCCTCTCACACTTTCTGTGTGTCTCAGCGGGATGGAGAGCCACTCCTTACTAAACCAGAAGCTGAGAGCATCCCATCCAGCTTCAGCACATCAGTGGGGTCCTGCCTTTCTGCACCAGCCAACTGGAACATGCCCTCCTTTGACCTATGTGGGGGCATTGTAGACAAACCCACACACTTGAGAACAAATTTCTTGGAGGTAACTTCATAAGAGAACATTTAATATATTAAAAAGGAGAACCATTTCCTCAAGTTGTTGATGACTGACTGGATATGCCATCTTAACTGATTACTGATGTGTTTCATCAATTCACTAAAGTTACTTCTGGATGTAATTCAGTAACTTCAGTGACATGTTTGAATAACCAGCAGGAGCTGGTTTCCAGAGAGACTTCCAGAGGGTTCCAGAGTTTCCTAGAGAGGGCTGGACTCTGTTCCAGTTTGGGCTTATTGTTTGGAGATGATTTACTCATCAAATGTCTGTCCCATGAAAATGTGGTTCTGATTGGATATTATTGCAGCTGGTTGTGGTCATGTGACCTATAACCAATGATTTAAGATGGTGCTGCCCTGTGTTTCTTTGTCTGAGCAGGTATTCTCAAAATGCCACACACATCTAAATGCAATAAATAAGGAAAGTGGAGTTCTGCAGTTCAAACTATTGATTATTTTCTATCATAATTGAGGACAAATAACAGACACAGTTCTTGTGTGGGAAACATCACTTGATCAAGTATGTCTCCATGTACACAAAACACCAGCCAAACTCACCAAGCTCCTCTGGCCACAAAGTAACCATGAATGTGCTGTTCCACACATATGCACATCAAACTGTAGACATACTGCTGAAATTACAGCAGGGTGACTACTTTGGGTTTTGCCCAAAGTAGTCACTTGTCTGCCTTCACTCACATATGAACTTGAGTGACATCCCATTCTTAATCCATAGGGTTTAATATGATGCTGGCTCACTCTTCACAGCTATAACAGCTTCAACTCTTCTGAGAAGGTTTTCCACAAGGTTTAGGAGTGTTTATGGGAAACCCATTCCATGGCTGAGATACTGAGTTGCTTTGTTATAATACCATTAACAGTTGACTTTGGAACATTTAGTAGCGAGGACATTTCGTGACTGAACTTTTCGCTCAGTGAAGCATGGTATCACTGTACCATACTTCACCGAGCACCTGAGAGTGATTCATTCTTTCAATTCAATTCAATTTTGTTTATATAGTGCCAAATCACAACAAACAGTTGACTTAAGGCACTTTATATTGTAAGGTAAAAACACTACAAAAATTACAGAGAAAACCCGACAGTCAAAACAACCCCCTGTGGGCAAGAACTTGGCAACAGTGGGAAGGAAAAACTCCCTTTTAACAGGAAGAAACCTCCAGCAGAACTAGGGATGCGCCGATCCGATATTCAGTATCGGTATCGGTCCGATTCTGGCCTAAATTACTGGATCGGATATCGG
>JAVDPK010001122.1:54642-67732 GCA_034780415.1 Cichlasoma orientale
TTGACGGGCCAGATGTTGTACTGGAAGAGCCAGGTGTGGTAGAAAAGGGGCCAGATGTTGCACTTGACAGGTCAGATTTTGTACTTGATGGGACAAATGTGGTGCTGGATGAGCCAAATGTTGAAATAAAAGGACCATTTGTTGTTTTCCCAAATGTTGTAGAAAAGGAGTCGGATGTTGTACTAGGAGAGGTAGATGTGGAAAGCCCAGATGTGCTACTAAAAGTAGAAGATGTGGTAGAAGGTTGGAAAGATGTAGTAACTGGGCTAGATGTTGTACTTGAAGGGCTAGATGTTTTCTTGGCAGATGTAATAGCTGAGGAGTCAGATGTTATACCAGGAGAACCAGATGTAAAAGACTCAGATGTGATACTAAAAGTGGTAGAAGATGGGGCAGATGTGGCAGTAAAATGGTCAGACGTGGCACTTTGAGGGTCAGTGGTGAAAGTGCCAGATGTGGTACTAAAAGGGAAAGATGTGGTAGTGAAAGGTCTGAATGTAGAACTAATCTGAGAAGTTGTGGTAGAAGAAGGGACAGCCATAGCACTGGTAGAGTCAGAGGTAGATGTACCTGGTGTGGAAGCAACAATGCCAGATGTGGTGCTGGGATATGCATATGAGGTTGAAAGTGGGACAGATGTTCTTGTAGTGTAGAAGGATGTGGTACTGGGAGAGAATGGTGAAGTGAACATGGAGGTGGAAGACACAGGTGTTGAACCTGAAGGGGTAGCGATTGTTGTAGGAGAAGGAAAGGTACTTGATGTGAGTGGTGGTGGGCAGTGGCAGTCTGGCGAAAGTTTTGAGTACAAGTGAGTGACAGTTGTGTGAAGAGGACATTGTGTTTGAGGAAATGCTTCAAGTTGTCCTCCCAGGGTTTTGTGAAGTTCTGCCAAGGTCTTTGTTTGCAGATATTTGGGGCCCTCTGCCACGTTCTTGCCCCAGTGTGCACTTGCCAGCCAGATGTTAAGACTACGACTGTAGCAGCAGAAAGCTGACCAGAGCACTGAAGGAATATTAATCCTATTGTTGAGGCTGCTGCTTTTGCTGGGCTGTGCTCCGATAACTACAAAACCTTCTATTTCTTCATTGTTGTTAATGCAGTATTCATTCAGGACGCATTTGACACACTGCTCCATGTATCTCCAGCTTCCTTGGTTGAATTTCTTTCTTTGTGGAACAATGTTAGTCAGTGTAAAAGTAGATTTTTTTTGTACATCAGCAAATCCATACGAGCTTGGAAGTATGTGTCCTCTGTCAAACTCTGGGTTGTTCTTGTAGTCTTGGTTTCCAGCCTGGTGGTTGTAGTTGATTTTATCATCTGATGGTCTCATATTCGGATTGTCATTTTGTTTTTCAAGCTGTTAAAATTGAAAGGGCAGATTAGTGATGGATGCAATGGTTGCTTTCAGGCAAACGCAATTAGTGCAGAATTAAGGACTACTGAACAATGCTGAATATCACACTGTAATGGAATACATAGCAGAGGCCTCACATGATAAGCAGGGTATCTGAATTAGTAAAAATGGTTGTATCAGCACTAGACTTTTGGAGTCAGCTTACACAGTGCTAACGCCGAGACTGTCGGCAGTTGTGATTAGTTTGCAATATGGTTTCAGTGTACAACTGCTATTGTATTGTAACACATACAGCAACAGTTATTATACACAACTGTATGTGTCACTACTACTGATACCTGTGGTTCAATCATCCACGTAGTTGGGGGTCTCCCGGGGGTGCTCCCACTGTACTTTGCAGCAGAAAAAACTGGAATCCTGTTGTAGGTGTCATAAAGTGTCACAAATCTTTCTTTGTTTCCTAAAGTCTGGCAGATCAGTTTGTATCTGTTCTGGTCCTGGATGATTCCTCTCTCCAAAATTCCTAGGATGTGTGGTGGAGTTTGCTCAAGAAAGAACATATCACAGTCTGTGACTGATGTCACCACTCGAGATTCTGTGGGAACGATGGACAGGAGGAGACCAGCAAGGGACAACACGTCCTTCAATAATGACATCGCTGGGCCCAGCATCATCTGGTCAGAAGAGAAAGCAAAACCTCTTATAAAATATATATAAACAATTTAGAGTTTCCTTATTTTCTATCATATGTATACTGCAAAAATTGTCATGTTTTTGTTAAATATGATGAGGTCAGTCTATGTACAAGTAATCACTGTGAGCGAAAAGCTCAGGATTAGGACTAGCCTTGTATATCTAAATATAGAGGCAGAAACTTGCATATGAAGTGATGGGGTCTGGGGTCCCCCAGAAAATCAGGTGCGTAATTTCTTGCATTCTTATTCATTTTTAAGCCTCAGTTTAGAAATGACTTTATTAAACTATAGGAAAACAAAAAGTCAGCAGAACAAGAACTAGGATATAAATGAGTAACACTCTCAGGCATTCTGAGTCACTTCAAAATAGTAATTCTCAACTTTTCTCATTTAAATATCACCAGTCAGCATTCAGGCATGATTTCCTGTTTACTTTTGTTTTTACCTGGTTACAGAGATGAGAGCAAGACTGGAAGTAATCTCTGTGGCAACTGTCATCAGTGACAAGTTTTTTAAATTTATTTAGATACTCATGGACTTTTATACATAATACGCATATTGGCAAGAATTCTGCTAATATTTAAAACTCACTGCACATTACCAGAGTACAAAATCCAGTACCCCAAATCCAAACTGACATGAGGAGCACAAATACAGAGCATAAGCATATTCACTGAAGGTCACAATCACAAAGAAGAAATAAAACTAGCCTTCAAAATAAAACTGGAAATAACCTAAGGACAAATGCTAAGCACAGAGACAAGAAGAATCCCCCTAAAAACAGGGTGATCCAAGACAAGACATTGGATCAGAAAGATGAGTCAAAGAGAGAAACACACAGGGAAACCACAAAGGAAGCTAAGTGCACGAGAAATAATAAATTCAAAATAGACACTGAATGTGAATAAAGAACCATAATTCAAGGTAGAGTTAGAACAAGCATAAAGTTCATTATACTAAAATAACAATGAGATCACAAACCAAAGCATTGCAAAACAGTAACTTACTAAAATAAAAAATATGAAGAAGAAGCAGAAATTGCAGACTGAACAAAACTCAAACAGAAGCTGAAATTCCGGAATATTCATTGGGAATCCTAAACTCAGGTATACAAATGCCCAGAGACCATGACAGAATGGGTTCACTCATGCAGACAAGAATATCAGACATACATAGTGCATAAGCAACATGGAAACTCTGTTAATTTATAATTTCTGGCTATTTTAATTTGCAGTCTTCTAAATTACAAATTGAAAGATTAATAAAAGGAAAAGGAAAAACTGATGAAAGTCTTACCACCTCTTATTTTCTGAAAAGCAGCGAAACAGGTGTTGTTACAGGTTCATACAGCAGAAAAAACAAGACAGCCAATCTGACCTGGGCCGGCTTCTTTAAATATAAACTGAGCCAAAGGAGGAAGTTTATGGTTCATATCCATCAGTGAGTCAGAGTGAAAGTGCCCTGTAGATTTTCTCAGAACTGCACATTTTTACATGCATCATTTCCCACATTAAAATTGACCACAACTTTTAATTTATCACTATATGAAAATCATAAATTGTTAATAAATACTACACAAAAGAGAAGGACTGGTCCGCCAAGGAGGGAGGATTATGGGGCCCTAATTATAAAGGGTTTTCTATGTAAGGAAAATTAATAATGTTTTTTGTTAGTGTTGACTCAAGATGCAAACTGTTAGATGCACTTACATCTGTATTGAATTCTATAAAGAAACTGGATGATGCTCCCAGGACTCAGTGCTTCACTTGATGACAAGATTTAAAAACTTAAATTGGCAGAAATGCGACAGTGAGACATAAGTTGTTCTAAGCATGACTGCATTTATAAGGACATTCAAAATTTGAAGGTTTCTGCTTTTTTTAGATAAGATTTTTGATGATTTTTTAAAAATATTTTTAGAGTGAACTAAAGTCACTTTCAGAAGAAGAACAACAACAAAGGACTGTTTCTCTTTTCTGAAAGCAGCTTTCTCCAAAATGTTTTGTTCCTCCTTTACATAAAAAAAAAAAAAGTAAGGTTCTATAAAAAATATATCAGTGGGAAAAAAAAGCCCCTGCTCCAACAGAAAGGTGTGTAGATATAAATGATATGTGTTTATTACAGTCATTGTAAATACATTTAAGTAGTACTAAGAGAAAAGTGTAACAGATTTTTTTGTGGGGTGCCCGGGTTGCTAGTGGTGTAAGCTCTCCACCAGTTTCCTGTCTTCCTCTACTGGCGAAAAAAAGCCACTGTGGCAATAAGAGTTGTTTTCATATATATATATATATATATATATATACATTTATATGCTGCGGTAATGTTCAGCACATGTAATCTAAAGTAACTGATACTGTGTTGATATTAAAGTACACTATTAGTTCATTAAATTGTATTATTTTTGACTACACCCCAAAGACAAAAAAACAAAGAAGAAAAAAACAGCTGTTATGCCCCTAAATATTGAATAAATCTTTCTGAATAATCTGCGAACAATGATTTTTTAAAAAGTGATGTTGAAAATAAGTATAAGTGAATTAGTATCTTTATTAATGTGTACTTAAGCTGCATTGGCACCAAAAACTAAATACATCTCCTGGAAATAATTTGATTTGTTAATATAGACATGGGGGACAAATAAAATAGTGAGGTGTACATTCCACATACTGAGACAGTGTTCCACATTTTGCTGAACATTGCAGAACAGGCTCTTTTTCTGAAGTCAGCCTTTTATCCAGTGGAGGGGAAGAAAGCAGATAATATCCTCTATTCTCACTTCTAATGCACAAAATATGATTCTGTGCTAGAATAATGGAAATGTGTATTTTTGATTAACATGTTTAAAAGTTTGTAATTGCACATAGAGACCTCGCATTTATTAGACATTTTCCAGGATGTAATCTGGCAGTTTCTTCATCCACAGAAGTTTAGTTTATCAGTGTGAGGCTGCTGTGTCAGCTGAAGACTCCTTTCTTTTGCTTTCCTTTTACAGATTTCTCTACCAAAGGGTGAACTTGTGTGTTTCCATGGATGGATGGATGGCATTCAAATTATGTGATTTAAAAACTCAGAGTATGTAAAGAAAATATATGTAATGGCCGGTTATAAAAATGAGAACGCAGACATAAGAAGTAATTGTACTACATATACCTGACATACACTTTGTTTCTATTGGAAGGTACATTTTTTACCTGTTGCCTGTATGCCACACATTCATGTGGCCATGAACTTTTTTTTTTATCTTGGCTAAACTCTCACTCATCTATACATTTTCCTTTTCATATCAGTATGATAGAATTGACAGGGGGCGCCAGAGAGACCGGAGGAGGAGGCTGCAGATCCAGAGAGACCAAAAGGAGGTGCAGCTCTAGAGAGGAGGAGGCTGCAGCTGCAATGGTGGCAATCATCACTGTGACATTATTGTTTGTTAGTGAGCTTTCCTAAATCCTTTTCAATGTAGCTTAGTGTAAAATTGCTGGTTTGCTCAATCTATTAAAGTGATGTCATTTAGACGCAGGATGGTTTTACATTAACGTTCCTCACGAGTTCATTCAGACATTCTCGTGATATTGATGAAAGGAGCCACAACGTGCAGCATTTCTGTGTATTAGTCAGCAGTTGCACACGTCTCAGGTTTGATTTCTCTTAACTCAGCAGGTTTACTTTGATGGTTACTTTGGTAATTAGACTGTAATAAATAGATTAGACAATTTTAAAACTGGTTTATAAATGACAGATCACCTGCCGCTGCCATTTGCTGTTAGTTCCTGAGGGATCCTGTCTCTATATCAGGGATAATTTATTGGAAGTAACTAAGAAAGTCAGTGCTCTGTTCTTGTATGCATGCTGCTCTCTGGCTTTGGAGAAGCTTATGGAAAGCTGCTGTTATGTAATAAACAGAAAGTGAAAGCTTCTAGAAACAACAAACTAAACCCTCAGAACTCATTAACATTTTGCTAAAACTTGGTCTATAAGCATTGAGGTAACATGCATATATGGTGTTTGTTGATACTGTGTGTGTCTACAACAGTGCAGTGTCCATCCCAACTTAGAAATCTTTAGATAGAACCATAAAGGTTGGTATCTAAGCACTGAAGTATAACTAGTATAACTGTAAAGCAACCCAGTTTACTTATACTACACTCCACTAAACATTCAGCCAAGTCAAAGGTCTAAACATGTAGACATTCCTGTTATTCAGTGGTGATTGCTCCAGAATTAAACAATCATGGTTTTAATGTGTTTTTATTATTCCTAAGGTAGTGCAGTTTTCCACAGTGCATTTATATGAGCATGGAGAATATGCCCATTGGTCTAACACTGTCATATGTGAGTCTGTACAATTATTGTGCCACCTAACAATACTGTGGTTTTCTTCAAGTACTTTGTTAGTGCATACAACTGTAGCATTACCCGGACACGTACGTCTTTAGACTGACTCCACTGTGCTACATAAATTACATTAAGCAGAAAAGTCACAATTAAAAAAAAAAAAAAAACACACACACACACACACACATGCAAAAGTCAGGAAACACCACTAACAGCTTTTTTCTCTGCTGACATGATGACTTTTGTCTTCAGCTGATATAGTACATAAATAGTTTATATCCTGGATCAATAGCAGACATAAGCTCATCTGTACTCACATCCCGATGAATTAGAAGGTGACACCAAAATCTCAGATAGTTGCAAACTGTTGCATCGTGTATCTTTTAAGAATCTTGCAAAAGGTGATCAGTCTTTGAGCTCCACAGCCGGTGAAAAGTGCACTTCTTCAGTGCACCCGAAGCACCATGCTGACAATGAGTCACCATGTTTGTTTCTTACTGACAGCTCCAGGACTGAATACACACACCAGATGTGGAACTGGAGGACTGTGAGGAACAAGTTGCTGCGTTTGTCAAAAGGTGTAGTGGATTCGATCTGAGGACTCTGTATTTAACTGATTTAACAAAGAATCTCAACACAACAGTCAGATGTCATTCTCAGGTATATAGGGCGGAGGCGGCAGGTGGGGTCGCAGCAGAAGAGAGCTGTCATGCTGATGGGCATCATGACCAAGGGCCACAACAGAAAATACAAATTAAGTTAGTGTCAAATTAAATATGGACAAAGTTTAGAGAATGTAGTGAGAATAAGATCCACACCTTTGCTGGTGTCACACTGTCCTCATCACCAGAACTGCTTTCTGAAGTGCTCTCATACATCCCTCCATCATCTTCATCATCAAGCCCCCTCGGTGGTTCAGCACGAGTCCCGGGAGTCTGGAAGATCCTGAGGTATTCCTCTCTGACACCCTTCAGCAGCATCTGCAGTTTAGCTTCCAGCTCAACGTGCCCACAGTTTTCATTTTCAGTATATCACAATATCCTTCTGCAGGGAATCAAAAAAGACCATCACCTCATCAAAGACCTTTTTTGGAGAGAATTCAACCGACCCTTGAATTAAAAACACGGGACGCTTTTATTTGCTGTTAAATTATCTCCGCTTATATCACGCTTAACAAAAACAAAAGTAAAGCGCAGCATCAAAGAGGAGCTGCCACAGGAAAGCATAACGACTTCTACCGTGGCAGACCGTTTTGTTTTTGCCTCTAATTCACCCCCAAAACAATTTCCGTGGTCTGTAAAGGAAAAATATACATATCAACAACACACAACAATACAAACAGACACACACACACACACACACACACACACACACACACACACACACACACACACAGAGCTATGTGAAAAGCACATAATTCAATTTAATATTGATTTATGTGGCGCCAAATCACAACAAACAATTGCCTAACGCTATTGTAACTCAGTGGTTCCCCCTGGTGGGTCACGATGGTGCTGCAGGCGGCCGCAGTAAAGACACATTTTTGAGAGACGAAGTATAATGTTACCATGGATACAGTGAGAATGCCGTTTTGTAGCCCTTTTGATTGTTTGCTTTTACATTTGTCGAGGTTTAATTTGCCGAATTAAATAAAAACTGTTTCTTGTGCTGTGTGTCATCGAACACACTGGTAACTATCACTAGATTACATTAATAATGAAGAAATCGAAATAACGAGCGGATTCTCAGGCAGGTTCTGTTGCGTATCCACTGCTGCCTCAGTACACAGTTGGAGGCTTTTAAGATTTCTTCTGTATCAAAGTCGTCCACTGATAGTTATCGGTGCACCCAGTGGTATAAAGCAAAAAGAAAATAATGGTGACTAATTCAGCAGCATTTGTTTTCTAAAGTAAACAGAATCATACTTTATATATTGATATATTGAGATACTGAAACCGAGATCTGAGAAAATCCATTTTAACGTATTTCTTTGGAATTTTCAGGAGAAAATCAAATACATTATTCACAGCCTCATTCAGGTACGACCGCTAGTGGTTGATTAATTTTAAGATGGAGGTATTGGCCGTAAAAGACCTGTGAGATAGTTTTTTTTAAAGGAGGACAGGCTCTGATGCAAACACCACAAAAAAGCTACATGAAACATCATCTGCTATATGTTTATTCAAACAACATGAAGCCATAATGACAGTAAGTAATTACATCACAGGGAAACAGCTGGCTTTTTAAACATACACATGGGAGACAAATTAATGGAAAAACCTGAATCAGATCCATAAATAGTTATTCAGAGTGATCACTTTATGCAGGTGCAGAGATGCTCGTATAATCGATTTTTGTACATTCCCCTGTTCCCACATCAGAAATAAATTAATGCTGCAGCACAACGGCATGAAACACCCAGTATCAAGACACTGGGTGTATATGTGTGTGTGTGAGGCAGCTGCAGCACATCATGACAATTTTATTATGAATTTTCAAAAAAACATGCTGAGTTTAAGACAATAACCATTACCTTATTTTTTAACTTTTGTTTAAAGAAGTCACTTCATGGTTATTTATTATTTTAAAATTTTCATGGTTTTCAGCTTTGCAGAATCACTTTTTGATTTGACCCTTACTTCTCATATGGTGCTTCCGGGGGGGGAATTTGCAACTGTGGCAGAAAACAATGTTTAAACTGAAGAGGAAGTGGTGGCTGCAGGAGGAGGAGATGTACTCTTCTTTCTGTTCCACTATTGTTTACAGTTGAACTTACAGGCACGTTCTGAGTAAAGCTCAGTGACAGTTTTGTCATTGGGACATTGTGTTCCTGGAAATGCTTCAATTCCCAGGCTGCTGCTGTGGAGTTGTGCCAAGGTCTTGGTCTGCAGATATTTGGGGCCATCGGCTTTGTTCTCGCCCCAGTGTGCACTTGCCAGCCATGTATTCAGATTATGACTGTAGCAGCAGAATGCCGACCAGAGCGCTGAAGGAATATTGATCTTGTTGTTGAGGGTGTTTCCATCGCTGGGCTGTGCTCCAAACACTACAAAGCCTTCTTTATTGTTGTTGTTGTTAATGCAGTAATTATCTAGAATGCATTTGACACATCTCTCCATTTTGTTCCAGCTTCCACTGTTGAAATTTAATTTTTGTGGAACAGCGTTAGTCAGGGTAAAGGTAGATCTTTTCTCGACTTCATCAGATCTGTAAGAGCTTGGAAATAAATGCCCTCTCGTAAACCCCTCCTTGTTGTTGTAATCAGTGTCTCCAGCCTGGTGGATGTAGGTGATGCTCCTGTTTGCTGGTGATTGATTGTCACCATCAGCTAAGTTTTCAAGCTGTAAAAACAAAAGGGTGCATTAGTGATTCATACATGGCTGCTGCAAAGTGGATTAAATGTACATTTACTAACTGATTCAACAAAGTTGTATCATTTAAACACAATAATAGGTCATATTAGGGTGTAAGATGTACATATTTTAATTGATTTATGTTCACATTTTACAAAGAATCTTGAATTGTCAAGACTGCTCTCACAAAGGAAAGCTACTGAACAGAGTTCCGTATCACAGTGTAATAGAAAACATTTGTAGAGCCCTCAATAAATCATAAATAGGGTCACTGCATATGTAAAACTTATTGTTAGTAGCAGCAGCAGTAGTGGTCGTTAGAGTTTTGTAGTTAACCAGTGCAGTGTTGTAGTCGGCATTGTGGGCAGTCAGTCAGTTATGATTATGGTGTTATACTAAGATTCACAGTAATAAATACATTTTATCATCATGCAGCACTGCAGTATTAAAATGTTTTATTACACCTTAAAAAGATTTTTAAAATTGATGACTGTTATTTCTACTGATACCTGTGGTTCAACCTTCCAAAGACTTTTCTTTCCCTCATTTCCTCCACTGTACTTTGCAGCAGAAAAAACTGGGATCTTGTTGCGGGTGTCGTACAGCGTCACAAATCTTCTGATGTCTCTTAAAGTCTGGCAAATGGGTTTGTATCTGTTCTGGTCCTTGATGTTCCCTCCCTCCAAAATTCCCGGGATGTTTGGTGGAGTTTGCTGAAGGAAAAATTCATTACATTCTGCCATCGATGTCACCACTTTAGTTTCTGTGGGAATGATTGACAGAAGGAGGAGAGCAACAGGAGGCAGGAGGAGCTGCATCATCAGTGATATCATCGGCGAGCCCTGTGTCATCAGGTCAGAGAAAAAATGATTACATTAGACCTGTTTCCTTATTCCCTGCATACTGTTACACTGGTGCACGCTCATATTAACTATGACCAAGGTTTGAAATTATGAAGTCAGTGTATGCCCAGGTGTCCTTTTTTTTAGACATCCAATAATATCATTAAGGTGAATTATTTTAATCATGTAGAGAGAATCAGATATTGTGACAGCCTTAAAATAACACACAAGGCTGGCCCAAGTGGCCTGAGATGGACTCAACTGAATCAGTGTTTCAGTTTGCCCCAGTCAAACCAATAAAACTGTGAAAAATGTCATTCTAGTCAAATGTTATTCTTATTTTCACGTTGTAAAAGTCTGGAAGAAGTAATTTAATTCATCATGTTTGAGAAAGCTTATTGTGGTTTTTGTGAATTAACATCCACTAAGATGACAGATGTGAAGATAAATAACGTAAAGAAGTTCTTACCACTTAAGGTGTAAACCAGCTGTTGGTGTCCTGTTAGGTTCACAGAGCAGAGGAAACAAGACAGTCAGTGTGGTGCAGGGTCGTCCTTCTTAAATATAAACTGAGGTTAAGCAGGAAGTCCACTTTTTACCCAGCAGTGTGTCAAATGAGGCGTGCTCATAATATGATTATTATCAGTATTACACTCCATTCAAAAATGGACCACCAGTCGCCTACACTAGCTTCCTCTTTTCTCCTCCTCCCTCTGTGTGTGTGCGTGTGTGTGTTTTTGTGTGTGTGTGTGAGAGTTCCCACTGCATCTCTGACTGGCACACCATCAGTACATCTTCTAAGCTTTCATTGATTTTCAGTTCTCTCCAGATTGCTTTCAAAGCCTGTTTGTTTCCCCTTCAATGGTGCCACACAGCCACAACAGCCTGGCACCTCGTGCTCATGCTGGTCACCAGCTTGGTCACGCACTGCTGTGGGATGGCATCCCATTCTTCAACCAGCATTTGTCGCAAGTCAGCCAGTGTGGTTGTGTTGGTCACAGTCTTAATTTTGTTGACAAAATATTTTCCCATATTTAACCTTTTTTCATGCCAAGCCAACTTTATTTATACAGCCTTTAAAAACAGCAAGTGCTGACCAAAGTGCTTAACATTAAAAACAATAAAATAAAATATGAAAGCATTAAAAGAAAAACATTAAACATAATTAAAATTAACAAGTAAAACATGAGTAAACCATTTAATGACTTAAAAGCAAATAAAATCATTTTAAAATTCACTCTAAAATGAACAGGGAGCCAGTGCAGTGAGGCTAAAACAGGAGAAATATGATCTCTCTTTCATGTACCAGTTAAAAGACGAGCAGCTGTGTTTTGCACCAGCTGGGGATGACTGGGAAACCCCATAATGGAGAGAATTACATTAATCCAGGTGTGATGTAATGAGCGCATGGATTACGATTTCAAAGTCCTGTTTTGAAAGTATCTGTTTGATCTTAGCTAATTGTTTAAGTTTTAAAACAGCTGTATTTCACCACTGCACTGATTTGCTTATCTAGATTAAAAACACTGTCCATTCTGACACCCAGGTTAGAAACAGTAGGTTTTATGTTAGAGGCCCCAGATCTACAGGAGAGGACCCACCAGTAGTTCCAGGACTAACAACCAAAACCTCTGTCTCTGTTTTAAGTTCCAGTTGTATTGCCCTAGTTATGACGTCGGTAGAGGAGAAATCCTTTCTGCAATATAACCCGACATCATTCAGTTTGCTTTTCAGAGACCTCAAGCTGATGTGTATAACGGTTATAATAGTTTTGGATTTTACATTATAGTTTAGTTTTATTTAGTTTTTACTTTTTTTTCTCTAATTCAGTTAGTTTTAATTAGTTTTCAGAGTGGTATTACTTGTTTTTATTAGTTTTTATTTTTTGGTTTCATGCTTAGTTTTAGTTTAGTTTTGTTAGTTTCAGTATTAATTTTAGCATTTTCATACTTAATCAGGTGCAAGATTAAAGGCGCAAAAGTGTCTATTGTGTAATAAAATCTTGACAAAGATACAGTTCAAAGAAATATATGCAACAACCAACTGTTCACAGACAGCAGCACTACGTGTGTAATTTTAAGGACACACATGAACATCAACAGGGAGAAACAAAGATAAATATGAACTCCAAAACTTAATAAATTCTACAATAAACTTCAGTATCAATGCAGTAGATTAACAACACCTACATGTGGTGTTTGACAAAAACAAACTTTTTGAATGAGTCAAAGGTCAAATCCAGCTGCATCCTGGTGTTGAAGCTGCTTCTGTTTTGGAGCTAGCTTGGTTAGATGCTGGTCTTTGCAGCCTCTGTACACAACCTACGGACGTGGCCCACCTCATGTCCGCATTTATGCTTGTGTAGCTGGATTATGTGTGTTAATTTCCTTGCGGTTGTGTGTTGGTGTTTTATATGCAGTGCTGGCTGGGACTTTTTTTTTTGGTCCTCGCTCTTTGTGCTCAGTTTTTTGGCTGCAAACATATTTGTCCCTGTTTTTCACTTTCTTCATTCCC
>JAVDPK010001122.1:67832-111787 GCA_034780415.1 Cichlasoma orientale
TGTGTGTGTGTGTGTGTGTGTGTGTGTGTGTGTGTGTGTGTGTGTGTGTGTGTGTGTGTGTGTGTGTGTGTAAGGACTTTGAAGTCCTGCCATCAGTTCCCACTGGATCTCTGACTGGCACACCATCAGCACATCGTCTATTCATATTCATGTTTGTGTGTTCCTTTGTATAGGTCACTACTTCATCTCAATTCCTTTTCCCTGAAATGTTTATCCCTGGAAATCACTTCTGAAAAGAAAACTCACCACTGGGTCATCTGCCTGCCCAATCTCCACTGCTTCATACCTCACCACTCCACTATGAACACCTGAGTTTACACAGGTTTACTGCAGCTTTAAATATGGCCTCATTTAATATAAACTTAGCACAAAAAGTAAGGAAATTTGTGTTGATTTCTTTGTTGTAACAATACTTCTTGGGAATAAATCTTATACCACTGGAAAGCCTATTTATTTCCCCTTAAATGGTGCCACATGTGTAAGTAAATTGCATTTATGGGTTGAACAGGAGACTTGAGTATATGTGTTGCACCCATGAAAAACTTGACAGATCTTCTCTGTCAGTGCCAAACAGCATATCCTGCTATTGACTCTTGTTTGGTGGTGTTTATTGGATTGGATGTGTTAGAAAAATAGTTGCTGTGTTAGTTATAATAATCATGCTTTTATGGATTGCTGTCTAAGTTGTATGAGCAGAGAGGTGTCTACTTGGGAAGGTATGACCTTTCAGGAGCTGCTTTGTACAGCATGTATTTTCACGATAAGCAAAGTTGTGAAGACAATGTATGACTATAGTCTTAATGTCACCCTCTCACTCTTATCTGAGTTTATCATTTGTGAATCTCACTGTCAGTTAGTTGATAAGAAAATGAGAGGCTGTACTAACATCAGCTTGTCAACGTATGTTTTTATCTAGCTACAGAGAGGAGTATCTTTGTCTACACCCCTTTTTATATTTTAGGTCATGCACCTTATGTAAAATCTCGTGTATAAAAGTGCCATGTGAGGCTTCTTCAAACGAGCATTGGCATGTTGAATTTAACTGCTCATCTACAGTAGCAACATAATTAAATTCTTACTATGAGAGCTGATCGCGTTTATTTTTTTATTATTGCACAATATGATGCACAATATGTGCCTCAGCAAATGCTGAGGCACATATTGTGCATAGGTCACCAACTTTCTGCAGACTTCATGTGGCCTTCAGATTAGCTCAAGAACAGTGCGTAGAGAGCTTCATAGAATGGTTTCCATGGCCGAGCAGCTGCATCCAAGCATTACATCACCAAGCACAATGCAAAGTGTTGGATGCAGTGGTGTAAAGCACACCGCCACTGGACTCTAGAGCAGTGGAGACGTGTTTTCTGGAGGGATGAATCACGCTTCTCCATCTGGCAATCCGATGGACAACTCTGGGTTTGGTGGTTGCAAGGAGAACGGTACTTGTCTGACTGCACTGTGCCAAGTGTAAAGTTTGGTGGAGGGGGGATTATGGTGTGGGGGTGTTTTTCAGGAGTTGGGCTCGGCCCCTTAGTTCCAGTGAAAGGAACTCTTAATGCTTCAGCATACCAAGACATTTTGGACAATTTCATGCTCCCAACTTTGTGGGAACAGTTTGGGGATGGCCCCTTCCTGTTCCAACACAACTGTGTACCAGTGCACAAAGCAAGGTCCATAAAGACATGGATGAATGGGTTTGATGTGGAAGAACTTGACTGGCCTGCACAGAGTCCTGACCACAGCCCAGTAGAACACATTTGGGATGAATTAGAGCGGAGACTGTGAGCCAGGCCTTCTTGTCTAACATCAGTGTCTGACCTCACAAATGTGCTTCTGGAAGAATGGTCAAAAATTGCCATAAAAACTCCTGAATTTTGTCGAAAGCCTTCCCAGATGAGTTGAAGCTGTTATAGATGCAAAGGGTGGGCCTATATCATATTAATTAAGGATTAGGAATGGGATGTCACTCAAGTTTATATGCACGTGAAGTCAGGCAAGTGAATACTTTTGGCAATCTAGTGTAATATTTGATACTTATATCTTCCCCAAATCACTTTTCAATTTAACCTGAAGTTATGGTAGAAAGTGTTCCAGATGTTCCTGTGGAAGAATAGAATAGAATAGAAGAATAGAATAGACTTTTATTGTCATCATACGTACAGTGAAATTAATCATTATACATACAACGAAATTTCGTTAAGAACAGCCATCCAAGAAAAAACACACACAAGCAACAAACAGGGCGGACGGTATGTTCCCGAGCCGCTGACGTTAGGCTCCGCCACTGGTCAATCCCATGAAACAGGAAACAGTCAAACAGAAGGAAAGTTAGGTTAAAAAAAATAATAAAATTCTTCTCATACTATGCTCACATGTGAGCACAGTACCAGTATCCAAAAAAAAAAACACCTCAGCAAAAGCATAAGCACAGTTAGCTGGGAAAGCTTGGGTTGGGTAGGTATGGGGGGGGAGGGGTGCCCACGGAGACGAGAGGGTCAGGGCATTGTGGCGGTTGCCAGCCAACAGTTCGCTGATAATGATGTGCGCCAGCGATCTCGGCACGTACAGTCCAGCAACACAAATCACAAAAAGACAGGGCGGGGGAGAAGAGCATCAGGTGCACGCTGACCCGGAGAAATGAAGGTTGCCAGCCTCAAGGCCAGCTAGGGAAGCCGAATCCTGATAATGCAGATGTTGTTTTGGGACAGGCTGCTTGTTATTTCCAAACGGCCTTCAGTCACTGTTCACTGTAGCCCATTCAAAATCCAATTGTCCAAATTAAAGTTGCTATACAGAGCCATACATTATCTCCAGGTGTGATCCTTTTCCCACCTGCAGGCACGTACTCAGCTAGTCACTACAGCCAGCCTGCGGCCCCAGGTTTTGAGTCAGAGTCTGTACCGCTCTGTAAAGCCCTTCCAACTGGATCTGCATTCTCGGCAGGTGACGAGCTGCGGTCCAAATTTTCTTGATCTCCCGATAAAGCAGGTATCCTCCAAGGCCAGATAGGAGAGCACCTGTTACCAAAAATCCGAATATGTCGACGTCTTCCACGTCCTCAACTGACAGCGCTGCGAGACATATAGGTCTCCAAGCACTCCACGAATCATGGACGTAGCTGACCGGGTCAGTTCCCATAGGGCATGCGGGCTGCCCTTTCCCCGCTCTCATAGTGGAGAAAATGCAACCAATGGTGTTGAGGGCCGGGCTCGCAATATCCATAATTCTTGATTCTATTTGTTTTCGGCAGTGTGTAAGTGAGGCTCTTCAGCAGCAGCAGCAAGCAGGGAAAATGGGCAGGGCGGGAGAGAGAGATAGATAGATGCGACCGTCCCCATCGAGGAGCAGGCAGGAATGAAGAAGTCATTATCAGTATTTTTGCAAACTTTGGTACACAAGCAATCCAAGGTTGGCCAACTAGGAGCCATGTTAGGAACCAGTGTGAATACAGATCAACAGTCAATTCTAATTCTTATGAATTTATCTGTGACTTTTGACACCACTGATCATGCTACTCTAAAGCCTCTTTTACACTTGATTTGACTCTACTCGGGTTTTAGAGTTTTCCATTAGGTGGTAGTACCTGGTACCAGGTATTTTTTAGCCGGGGTTCCAGCTGAGTCGAGCCGAAAATGTGACGTCAGTAGACTGCATGCCACTGATTGGTCAGGGAGTGATGTCAGGAGATGAGTCATAAGAGCGACTCTTCAAAAGACTCAAAGTTCATGTTTCAAATGTTTTTTGCCCATAAGACCATTCTTTTCTTTGGTGTTAAATGACAGTCCTATAGTAGAATAATAAAGTTGAGGGTATTGTATCTGCAGGTTTTGTTTACATTTCAGTCACAGTCCTAGAAACAGCCTTTGTAACCACTATAACTGGGTGAAGACAGTGGAAGTTTCTCTATTTTTTGTGGTTTTTCATGGAGGAAAACTGTCAAAGTTTCTGGTGTGGATGTGACTCAAATGTAGACTTAGAATAAAAGTTAACAGGTTTATTTACAAAGAGGCAAAGGCAAGATTTTGACAGCTGAACGATTTCCAGTTAGTGAATCCAAGGCTCCAACAGGTCCACAGATAAATCTCTCCAGGGGGAAAACTCTCTCTTGGTAACTCAGACAGAAATGGATTCCTGTGCAGAGGAGAACAAACAGGTGGCAAAGGCACAGAGTAAGCAAATGTTCTGACAGAAAGAACCAACTTTATTAACTGTTTCCAGATTAATGAGCACACAGCAAATCAGGTGATTACAAACAGGCAAGTTCACATAGGTAGTTCTAACTTCTAACATGGTTTTAGTGCTTCTATTTTCAAGAATAGTCATCAGACAGACTTTGGTAGAACAAAAAAAACCAACATGAAACACAAAATAAAGGTCCCCTTCATTTTGAACTGAAAGATGACTGCATTTCAAAATAATAATCTTTCTGAAAAAAACATGAAAAGTGGAAGATGCTGAGAATAAGATAAAGTTATGAAACCTAAACTGCTGTATTTTTATTGACAAGAAATTAAACCACATTAATTTAATAGTACATCTCGGACTCTTGACTTTAACATGATGAAGAAAGACAAAGTAATGGAAAAACATGTGACACAAAATGCACTCTTTAATGCTCCATTTGTCATTTATTAGAATCATATTATTGTTTTAAAAAATTTACAACACACTAGAGGATAGTTACATAGTTGCCCATATCTTATGACTATAAAACATATACATATGTAAATTACACTTGCAATAATATAGGTGTACACAACACTATTTTTCCAAAAACATGTGAAAAAGAAGAAAGTAAAAGATCAAATAGCATTTTTTTAATGCTTTGCTCAGAGTATTTACGGATCTGTCAGCTTTCGATATGTGTGTCCCCATCAATAGTAAACTCATTCCTACGCCCTTGCCAGTAAATCAACTTTATTCTGATGGACTTGACAGACAGCAACATGGTTAGGTCTGTTTTGAGTCATTGTAGACCGGAGCCAAGTTTTGAGCCTGCGGAGCGCACTAAAAAAAAGATTTGGTTTCTATATATGAAATTAAACTGACAACCAGTGTTAATTTTGACAGCAAATTTTGATTTAGTTTTAGTCATAGTCTTTTGACAAAAATGTAATTTAGTTTTAGTCATAATTTAGTCATCTGAATAGTTTTAGTTTTAGTCTAGTTTTAGTCGACAAATTAGCGTAAGAATTTAGTCGACTAAATCTAAAGTTGATTTAGTCGACTAAAATTTAAAGGGTGTAAAATGTAAATGCTTTTTCTTCAGTTCCCTTGATTTTGTCATTATACACACACAAAATTAAACGTTATTAAAAGTTATGGAATATTATTAATATTAGTGTTTCACCTGCTTCCCGCACACCTGATCATTAACACCACCTTACTGAGATAATACGAGTGTTTTACAGCAGGACACACTCTGAAAGGTACAGGGCAGTGTTCAGGACTAAGATTAGGAAAGGCTAATCCATCGCGGTGTGATGATTTTCTCTAAACACAAACACTAAACTGGGAAAAACACTTTACCCTGCATGACATTAAAATGCTTACCTTTGCATGGAGAGCTGGGTGACTGGTTACAGATGTCATTTAAGATTTGTCGTGTTTTTAGCCGAGATAGTCACATGGTTTACACATCGTTTTGTTTATCACGACGTCCCACCCGGTTCCTACGCCTATGCTTACTGGACAAGAAGACAATTTGCAAGCAATATGTGGCTGCAAATTAGAGGCAGAAAACACCTGCCTAGGCAAATGTTTTTTAACCTTTTGTGTGCTCCGGCACCTGTTTGTCCAATTATTAAATGCAGAGCTATAAAGTGCAACAGCACACTGTTGTCAGTAAGGCACACAGCTTGTCTATTAAATGTGAGAGGTATCACTTTTATTTATTTCTGTTGGTTATTATTATTTTTATTGATATTTATTATTATTTATTAAGAGTTTCAAACTGAATAGGCATATTTTAATAGCTGTTTTTTTTAATCAAGGTTGATATTAAAAATTAATAATTTGTTCATTACAGGGTTCTTTAATTAAAGAAACAGTTCTAGTGCCAGTCAACCTACATAAATGCATTTTTGACCAGTATTAAATGTTTTTGACCAATAAACCATATCAAACTTTGCACTTGTGTGTGCTACTAAATTATTTTTGAGCTACTGAAATATTTAGCATGCTAGTATCATTGTGGCCACCTGATAAAGTAACTGTACAGCCCTGGAATGGCATGGTCATTATGCTTAATAAAAGACTCAAGCCATTTTGTTTGGTGGTTTGCGCACGTCTTACGATTATAAAACATATAATTATACATGCAATAATATTGGTGTACACAACACTATTTTTCCAAGAAACGTGAAAAAGAAGAAAAAAAATCATAAATAAATGAATAGCATTTATTTATGATTTGCTCAGAGTATTTACGGCTCTGTCAGGTTTCCGATATGTGTGTCCCCCCCAATAGTAAACTCATTCCTACGCCCTTGGCCCCACCACAGCTGGATATCTGCAATGGGATGGATGGATGTTTTAACATGTTTAAACAGTATCTTTTAAATAGTCTTATGAAGACATGCTAACATTATTACATCTGCAGACTCCACAGCTTTTGGCAAACACATCAATAGACATTTAACTGCATACTGGCACATCACAGTGTGTTATATATTTACATATATATTTTTTAAATATTTATTTTTTCTACTTGATGGATTTTTGTCATCTTCAAATAAAAAACGAAAACACTGCTCCTGCTACTGTTCACATAATTTATTTTCTCAGGTTTCTACCATTAACTCAGCGTATGAGTACATTTGCTCCCAGTGTAACCATCACAGTGTAGAAGAGTTTCACCAGAACGGCACCAATCAGCCCAGGAACAGATACTGATGGCTGAGCAATGACTGCAAGAGAGAGAACAAAAAAACAGAGTTGGTGGAGAAAGTACCCAAAATTCAGGCAGAAAAATGGCAAAAAGACAATAACAAAGGAAGCAAATCACACAATACACAAGTAGAATCAATGATGCACTCAGGAGGGAAAACAAAGTAAGCCAAGGCACAGGAGACAGGTAAAGAAAAGCAATTACCAAAATAAATCAGGAAGTTAAAACAAAAAAGAAAAACAACAGACCAATGAGAGGCAGATACATGCAGGGAACTTGCTGACGCCACTAAAAACATGAAGGTAAGAAACACAACAAAGAATATCAATAATTTCAACACTTCATAAGAACCCCTGACCATTATTACCTATTAAATCATATCAGTAGGTCTTAATTGATTATCATATCAGGTATTTATAGCGCATTTTTATGAGCTATAAAGGTGGTGGTAGTTTGCTAAAAATGTGCCTCCAGCACATGCAGGCTTTAGAGAGGGGTAGCCCTCTAAACACTGGAAAAAGGAGCATAAAGAGACTGTGTACAATTAACAGGAGAAAAAGCAAACTAAAGGAGAGTGTAAAGGCATCGGGAGACCATGAGCATAAATGAAATTCTGGAGCCTATGAAGAGATTCTGATAGGGGGAATTACGGTCTAACCTGTCAGTAGTGTAGCTGCTGTGTGTTGATTTAGCAAAAGGCTAAATCAGGTCACACCAACAAAACAGTCCCAGCAACTTTGTCCATTTCCCCAAAACTTCTACTTGAGTTACTGAATTTTTCTACTATGTACTTTTACTTTTTACATTAGTTCTACAATGAGTCCTTTAAATGTTACCATAACTTGAATGTTAAGACTCGAGTTTGAAAGTTCTCATAATTGTATATTTCTCATATTTATCTTCTAATTAAGAATGTGTACATAAGGTGTGTAAATTAGAGCAGCGACAGGTGCTGCTCAGCCTGATGGATGCAGCCTCCGGGCCTGAACCTGGATTCTTTTTAATGGCCAACAGGTGGAGACTCTAGCTGCAAAAAACTACCAGCATTCTAGAAGACTACAGGAAAATGGCCCTCGGTTCCCCCTCACACTGTGACATCTTTAAACATTTTTCTGTTGACTTTATTGGCTCAGTCACTAATTTCATGTCATAATGAATAAATTGTTAATTGTTCTCGCACACCTCCCCATCACGTCCAGTTTCCAAACAGCACAGGGGTGAAGCGCTCAACTTGAAGCTTCATAACAGGACCTCACTAAATAATTTATACTGTCTATGAACAGGTGCTGCAAACTAGAGGCAAGCAGTTTTTTGACCATGCAATGTGCATGTGGATATATTGAATGTGTGTGCAAACTATTGTAATAGTATGTGATTTATTTACAACCTCTGCAGGGATTTAGTGCCTCAGTAGTTGGTAAATAACTAGAATTTTGAAGTGTAGAAACTGAAGCATGCATCATCGCTCAGTGGTATTTTTAAATAGGTTAAATTAATCAATACAGTGTTTTTGCAACAAAATGAATATCTTCAAGGACAGACTGGATAAATTATTGAGTAGCCATCACTTCTCCCTTCTCTTTCATTTTCATTTCACCTTTCAGAGCGGCCATTCAGAACAACTATAAACACTTTTTGTTCCCAGAGATCTCCTGTATCATGAACCCACCTTTACTGTTGACAGACAACCAGCTCTGTGGTGACTCTCCTTTGGTGGGGTGCTCACACTTGTAGAAGCCTTCATCAGATGCAGACACGGTGGAAAAAGTCAGGTTTCCTGCAGGCTGAGTGCCGATCAAAACACCATCTTTGTAGAAGTTAGCTGAGAAATTAGAAGTCGCTCTGCTCTCTTCATCTTTTTTGTAATTGCACAGAAGTGTCACTGTTTCACCTTCTGCCACAGGAAGTGCGGGGCTCTCCATGATCACGCCGTCTGAAAATCAAACCGTGCTGTGACTGCTCAGGTGAATGGCAGACAAAAGTCCAAAACATGAAATAATAAAGAGCATTACTTGTGACTGTGATGTTGATAGAGTTGCTGCATCCCCCTCGATCAGACTCACACCAGTACACTCCAGTGTCTGATGAGTAGGTGTCCATAATAGTACACGATGATTCATTTGACACTCCCCAGCCAGAGTTGCATGGTTCAGAAGTTTCAGAGGTCTTTCTCTTCAGAGTCCAATTCCCAGAGTTATTTGCCCCTCTACAGCTCAGCGTGATCATTTCATACCAAAAATACTGAGATCTGTCAGGCTGGATGCTCAGCATGGCTGCTGGAGTTTGAAACAGGAAATAAAAAGCAGAGGAAAAAATATGAGGCTGACATTTGGTCCTTTTAGTTAGTGTGGGAGATCCCAGCAGAATATGAGGGAAGATGCGTGTGTGAGTGTGTGCAGATGCATGTGAATCTTCCATTCAGCCATTCTAGAGCTGAAACATTCTTCAGCGTATCTGTAGTGCGTTGGCCCCGTTTACACGACAGCATTACCAGTGGAAACAGTGTCGTTTTGCCACAGAGACGTTTCAGAAACGATCTCTGTTTACACAGAAACACAAGATGCTTAAACCGCTGCAGTTCTTATTGCCAGGCCACAAGTTGGCAATGTGAGTATAGGAGCTGCAACCATAGACAGCGACATTCACCAGAGACAGAGGTCGGAGCGTTTCAGAAGTGCTCCATTCTGGAGCCCGTTTCCAAAAACTATAGTTTTCACTCCATTCTCGTGCAAACCGGAGGCCAAAACACATCAAAACTTGTGTTGATGGCATGAGTGATACCGTAGGATCCAGATATACTGAGGCCTAGTTAAAACCAGTTCAGTAAGTCAAGAAAGATTCTGCAAGATTAAGCTGCTGATCAAGGTACCCAATGAGATTGAGGTCGCTGATAAGGGGAAAGGGCATAATGTGGACTGGAGGGTGAAACCTCTTTTAAACAGTGTGTAGAATAGAATAGAATAGAATAGAATGCCTTTATTGTCATTATACAGAATGCATAATGAGATTGGAACAAGGTGTAACAAGGCTGCCTCAATCTGCTGAGACCATGGAAGGCCTGTGTAGACGAGGTTATGTTTCCTTTCCCACAACTTCATAGCCTGAAATTACATAATTCTTATTATCCATCATAGACCCGAGGTGTTGTCATTTCCCCCCGGCAAACAGACTTTGATTAAACAATTTTAAGAAAGAGGTGGAGAAGAAGTTGCTTTTAACAGGAAGAGACCTCCGGCAGAAAATACAGATTTTTCTAAATGTCACTAAAAGGGTCTGAAAATACACAATTATAGTGATTTCATTTGGGGTTTGGTAACAAGCTGTTTGCTGCACTGTTAGCAGGTCACAGTGGGGGTCTGTTGGTTGTTATAGAACCAAATGGGACATTTTCCTCTGGAGATATGTTGATATGTTTGTCCATAAAAATATATATGTATACTGGAAACAAAATGTCCTGTAAGTACAAGAATCCTTTAAATCTCAAATGCTTCAGAGAAGCGATAAAAGTGGGCTAGAAGCAACAATAGTAGAGAAAAGTAAGTCATCTTTTGAAAAAAGTTAAATGTACTTACAGAGTACCAAACACATCGAAGAGATCGCCATCCTGCTTTGGGGGTTTCTTTCTTAGAAACCTTTTGGCAGCTGTGTGACTTACAGGAAGTCATCGGGGTCTCTTCAGCTTAAAGTCTCTTATGGTTCAGTCTTGGGGGGGGGGGCTCTGAAAAAAAAAATCTCATGCTCCAAATGTCAAATCTACGTACAATATTTGTGACCGCATGCAGGGACTTCCTTTTTCCCCACCATGCGGTCTCTCTCTGCAGCATGCAGTGCTTTTTAAAAATTTCTTCCTCCAAACACTGATCTTATCCTTCTCGTGATCCCCCACCCCCACTGTTTCACACCTCAGCCTGTCACCAGCTTCATGCTGCACGCACTTAAGTGCACAGGAAATGAGGCCACCTTCAATAATGAGTGAAAAACGTTTAACTCTCAAGAAGCTAAAAAGAATCTATGAAATATTGTTTGTTTTCCTTTAAAGGATCAAACTAAATATTGACCTCATAATTCATAAACATCAAAATTCAAATGAGAACTTTTAGTAAATAAAAATGTAGCCGAGCTGGATGAGCTCCTGCATCACTGAAATTCTGGTTTCATCGAGAACATAACAAAATTTCAATAATTCCCAGAAAGATCTCAAATTAGCATCTACCAGAACAACTGTTGTGCTATCACCAGCTTGAACGTGCAGCGTGCTGCTTTAATTGAACTATTTTAAGCTTCATTACTGACAAATCATCGTGCAAAACACCAAACAATGACCTGAAACTGAGCAAGTGAAACTGAAATGAAAAACTGTAAATCACAACACACAACAACAGCTGTCGACATATTTTACGCTTATATAGAGGCAGCTTTAAAAGTTAAGCTTAATAAACCTTCACAACTGAATAAAAATGAATAATAAAAAAACGATAATAATAAAATCAAAAGTTGTTTTTTGGGGGGGGAAAGCATTTTTTTAAACTAGTGTTGCTGTACTAAGCGATGTGCCTCGCGTGTGTGATGAATGCATGTAAAGACTTATTTAGGATTCATGTGTTTGATTACAGCTGTTCTGGCTGCAGGACACCAATAACATTCCAGTGATCTGCAAATATCGGACAGCTCCTGAAAGCTGTGCACTCCTGCCCTCCCATGGTGGTAACTAGTAAATAAATGTGCAAAACAGTACCTGCTTCCACTTCTGGTTATTTGCCCAGATTTGGGGATTGTTTTGATTTGCCGCACAGACCTGGCAACCCTGGTATCCTGTCACAGCCTGTGGCTTTTTGTGAAGACTGAAATCAGAGGGCGGAGCAGGTGGAGAAGCCCAGTTCCCTCATGGATCAATGGAATTACATTATGCTGAATGGTTATTAGTCATTTTGTGTGTGTGTGTGTTTGGCCAAGGCCATTTTACAGGGCCTGAGAGGAAAATGGTTAAGCAAGCAACCTAAAGATGACCTCCATACAACTTGTAGCCGTACCACCCTGAGCACAGCTGGGGTTTGAGCTTAGACGCTAAGCAGGTCCCAGCCTGGTTAGCATTTGGACGTGAGACTGCGGAGGAGATCCAGCTGCTGTAAGTTTGTAGTTATTGTATGTACTTAAATTACAGCATCTCGAGGCATATGTTTGCTGTCATTTGGGACCATGTAAACTTTGAATTAAACACAAGAGACTGTGCTTTATGTGTGTGTGTTGATTAAAATGCTAGTTCTAAACTTTGATGTTTTCTCACCTCTCCACCAGATGACACTTTGCTTCCTTCTAGTTTGGACCCGGGAACCACCGAATCAGCCCAGACCCTGGGAATGGGCCCGGTGTGGTATGAAGGGGAGGTTTTGGCTCATGTTTGCAGTACATGTTGATTTTAAGAGAGCAGGTACCTCCCCTTAATGTTACCACATTTGTTTTTCCACTGTTAACCTGTTACCAATGTATTTTGAATGACAGATCGAGCACTGCTGATTTTCTACTTAACTGGTATTATTCTGTAGTATTATTATTTGTTAAATCTAAGAGTGGGAGGAAACTGAAACAAACGGAAGAAAAACTCAGAATATGACAAGAAAAATAACTGCGATTATCAACAGTGGCCGGTGAGAGGGCCGCAGTGTTTCAGTTTGGGATCCTCTTTAAGCTGGAGATTCCTAGTTATTTCTCTTTTGTTCTGGAGTTTGATTCTTTTTTGTACTTGGAGTTTTTCTTCAATAATTCACTGCACCGCTGCTGAGAAGAATAATGGAATATCAAAAATTGGACTGTTCAAACTGTTTAGAAGCCTTTTTGATTTATGGCTCCATCACTTGGCCATCCCTCACAACTATCTCTGTATAGTGGGAAGCCCAGTGAAGCCCCTAACCCCACATATTGAAAAGGGAAGCTGGTGAGTATATCGTCAGCAGGTACATTCTCTCAATGCTACACAAAGGGTGACAACGCTGACAACGTTACACATACAGGCTCTGACTGTGAATATAATTTTTTATTAAGTCTAAAAAGCTAAAACACTTTTTTCATATAGCACATTTTATACAAATGTAAAATAAAAGGGACAACATACTGTGACTGCAGTAAATCAATAAATACGACAGAAACTGAATACACAGCACAGAGCTAGAAATGAAAAATCACATTTATAGAGCAGCTCAAAATGAAATGAAGTCAGCATTAAAGCTTCCAACTATCTGATAAAGCACTAAAGCTGAATGCTGGTTGATTAATGCTCTTTATCAGTTCTGTAGTTATAGCAGTTGCATATTAAAGATATTGAAATGTATGTCTAGTATTAGAAAACCATATAGAACCAGTGAAAAAATGTGCAAAATAAATTCCGAAGAATGGTAAGAATGTACTTGAAGTATTTGTACCTTACATTCACTGCATTTTCACTACATTTCAGAGGTAGATGAGGTACTCAGGTGTGTCAGGAGGATGTGGTGTAAAGACTCTCCACATCCACAGTTTGATATCTTGGGAGGTTTGTTGTTTTTAGGGAGGTGAATAAACGGGAAAAATCTTATTACAAAATTAGAAAATCGTAAATGAGAAATAAACTCGTTTCTTTATGATGTATTTCCAGGACACTTTCACCTGTGTAGCTCACTTTAAGCAGGCATTAACCACCAACAGCTCCACGTGGGTAACAGGGTGGAGCAGCAACACTGACCTCTGAAATGATTGGATACAGTTGACATAAAAATTATCAGTATCATCCAATGAGCGGCTCTGACTCTGGAGAGTTGTTACTTCTGCGTTGAGACCGCACACTACTTGTACGACTCTTGGGAGTGCGGTCATCTTTTGAATGAGGAGAAGGAACGGGCAGTGTGTTACTGCTTGTTGAAAGAGCAGAGCTGCTGTCTCGACTGCATCTTTTCATCAAGGGGCCGGGTGCTGGCGTTTGTGTTGAGCTGGGAGGTCCTGAATCTTCTTCTGTGGTCTCTGATAAGATGATAGATATTGGAGGGCTGCTGCTGGCTGTGGCCTCTGGTTTGGGGTTGCTGTTGTTGTTGCTGTGGGGAGAGTCTGCTGTTGGTGGGAAAATGAGATTAGAGATGCCTGGAGAGGATGTGGAGTCATTTGATGACTCGCTGGGAGGGATCATGGCCGTACTGGGTTTGCGTTGATTGATTTCATTAGCTTGCTCCTCGGTGGTCTCGCCTTTAACACAGGATCTTCGTTTTTCTCCTGTATGACACACACACACACACACGCAAACAAACACGCATTAGTTCAGCAAGGCTACAATCCATTTTCAGCCTAAAATCCAGGTACATCAGCTGATGCGTGATCCAACAGATGATCACTCAGCTGATATCCTTCTAACCACTAAAGTGGTAAATCTCATTTATAGCACGTTATTTAAGCTTCTTTACCCCGTCTGCAGCTGCTGCTGCTTCTTCTGCAGCTACTTTGTCATACCTACTCTGAAAGTCTCAGCTGTGCCCCTGACAGATGCCCTCTATAGTTAAAAAGACTAAAACTTACACATGATATCGTTATTTTTGACATCCTAATCAAAAAATTGTGTGCTTTACTATTTTTTTCAAATTTTTGTAAAATGAATGAATGAATTAATTACAATATAATAATAATTACATTGTGGATGAGCAGGCGGGTGGGGGATAAGCAGCAAAGGCTCATAGGTTGGACTCACACCCTGCATTTAACCATAGGGTATATGGGCACCTGCTCACCCACTGAGCTAAACTGGCACCCACTCAGCTGAGATATTTAGTAGATGCACCTGTACTGTGAATTTGAACGTCCTAGGTGAGCTCGTTCTCGAGTCGCATTCACGAGATTTTCAGAAAACTTGACCTCTGACCTTTAGCTTGAGGTGAATGTCGCTAAGATTCAAACTCATCCAAGATTTTTAGTAGATGCATCTATGATGTGATTTTGAAGGCTCAAGGTCACATCGTTCTTGAGTTATGGCCAGCGTTAAAGTTTTTGTAGAACAGCTGTTGGCAATGACAACAGTTTGACTTTTTCTTTGAAACAGCTGAGCTAAAAAACGACTCACCAGAGCAGCAACGGTTCTTGACTAAAAAGCAGACGCTGATCACTGCTACAAAGATCGCTACAATACACGTTACAGCAAGTCCAGTGCAGGACCTCATGCACGCATCTGAAATGATAAGCCATAAAATTAAACAGGATCATTAGAATAAAAATTTTGCACAAAGAGACACCTGCATAATGTATTTTTTGAAGGTGTACTTTGGTGCAATAGTACCACACAAAAATGTAACTTTACAGTAATTACAGAAAAATAATGTAATGTTGAAGCACATGATGATGACCAAAAAAGACCTAATCATCAAAATAAGATTAATTTTAACTTTATTTTAAACATCGGAATGTTTTAGAAGTGCTGCGCAGATTGTAAAGCATAGGCAGAAATATTTGTTTTTATGTAATCAGCTGATCCAGGTGTGAGTTGCAGCTCTGGTGTACCTGGTATGCACATCTCAGAGTGCCTGGTCTGGCTTAGCTCAGGCTGGTGGACTCTGCAGGTGACCCTGTGATCGAAAGATTTAAGTTTTATTCCTCTTTTTTCTTGGAAAACAAAATTCTTTGTCCACGGATGTAATAATTTATCTCAACAATCCCACTTGGGAAATAAATAAAGTAAATGGCCAAGATAAAGCCACTTGGGATCTCAACTTTAGGTATTAAAATGATATTAAACCTGTTGGTGGCAGTCTGCAGAGTCACTGTTCTTATGACTATGAGACACCCCGGGGAGTCTTCAGTTCTCCTCTGGTCTTCAGCACTCATCTCATTTCCCTGATTGTCAAGAAATACAATCTGAGGTTCAGGGAACCAGCACCTGGCCTCACACTGCAGAGTCAGTGTGAGGCCCACACCTGGAATCAGTGACAGTCTCGGCTCAGAAACGGCACCTGCAAAAATAAGAATTAGGCCGTCACATTTGAACTTTCCAACCAACATTTCAATTAAAATCATTGTACAAACATCATAAAATATATACGTGTGGAAACACTTTAATACAAATACACTGTCTAAACTTTGTGGTTAAAAGTGCCCTCAGGAAACTTTGAAGAAGCTGTTTGACATTTGGGCAATGACTTCAATCTGCAGACGACCTTTGCCTTTGCTTAGAACAACGAATGAAATGGAGAGAACAGTTCTGGTTCTGTTCCACAAAATCCACAGACATCCACTCAACAGTTTATTAGTAACACCAGACTGGGCCTCCATTTGATCCTGCTCAGTCAAAGGTTCCACTGAATTCCTGGGAACGCTACTGAAGCACACACAGTGACGCACAGTTTGCCTTATTGTGTTGGAAGAAGCCTTTAAAGATGGCAAACTTAGGTCATCAAGTGCTGTATTTATGAGCAATAATTCATAGACATGCTGTGGTGCTCAACCTTCACTGTCTGATATTCATTCTCCTTCTATTGGCTGCTCCCCTCAGGGACCATCTCACCCTCCATTCTCACAGCAACCCTCTGCATGTCCTCCTTCACTGCATCCATGAATCTTCTCTGTGGTCTTCTTCTTTTCCTCCTGCCTGGCAGATCCATTTTCAGCATTCTTTATCTAATATATCCACTGTCCCTTTTTATTTTGATGGATCCTTGATGATTTTGGACTCTCGTCTAGCTCAGGAAAAACATCTGTTTGCTCTGATTTCCAAAGACCTCAAACTTGGTCTTTAGGGATAAACCATTCAATCTTGCCACAGACGTCACAGATACACACACTCCTTCAGGTGTTTAGCTAAACCTAAACCAAAATATGAGACACGAGCAGCATTTCAAAGTGGAGACATACCTACAACCAGCTCCAGTCTTGCGATGACGGTCTTTTTATTGTTCCTCCAAATCACACACTGATTGGCTGCACATTGGAAATCAGCATTGAGAGATTTCCATTGTGAAGTTCGTGCCTGATGAGGATTGTTCTGTACTGGAAGACCCGATTCTTCATCTGAAAGGTCTCACATCCGTCCCTGTATAAGAAGGCGATGTCTGGAAACAGACCCTCTTTAATCCACTCCACTGTTGGCACATCACCAGTAGGGGTGGTGTTGCATGGCAGAAGGACAGTTTGACCAACAAAGGTCACGATCTTTGGTGCACTAAGTCCTGAGGCTTTTCCTGTGAATAAGAAAAAGCATAATGTGTGAAGGAGCTAATTACTGTGCTTTTCCTGTTGTCAATAAACTGAACATCTTTCATGTGTGCAACAACATCTTGATTATTTCTCTGACCCGTAGAACTCCAATTATTGCCTGAAAACTATACAAATAAACATCAGGACTCACCGAAAGTGTCACAATAGAATGTAGTCTAGCAAATGTACTGTTCTGTTTGTGAAACATTCAATTTTATTCAATTTTATTTATATAGCGCCAAATCGCAACAAACAGTGGCCTCAAGACGCTTTATATTGTAGGTAAAGACCCTACAATGATGCAGAGAAACCCCAACAGTCAAAATGACCCCCTATGAGCAAACAAACATTTGCTATAAACTACACAGACCATGTTTCAGGTCATTACTAAGCCTTATATTTAAGTCAGATTTATATATTTGTAAGTTGCAACCTCTTCACCACTGATTACTCAAGACAACAGACCAATATGGTGCTGCAGACTGCTGTTCCTCTATGGGCTACTTGAAGCTGGCTCCAAGAATGAGTCCATCCCCTTAGACTACTATGTTTAAATGCCCAAGTTTAATTTGCCTGGTAGACAAGCCTGTTTTAGCCTCTATGGATAGTTCATCCCTACATAACAACTGTAGGTGTGATATTTTTATTAATTTATTTATTAGTATAGCTCACCAGTTTAGGTGTTGATGTTTAGGTTTAATGTTTGCACTATGACAGTCGTGGCTACTTTGGCAGTTCGGCCAACACTGGCAACTATAACTGTGGTAATTAAAGTGTGAACTCCAACGCTTCAAAATGCACTCTCCAAAAGCAATGAATGATGTCACTGTGGCATTGTCCATCTTTGATTAAGATTTAAATTCAATTTTATTGAGCACCCAATCACAACAAACAGTCACCTCAAGACACTTTATAGTGTAAGGTAAGGACTCTACAACAACAGAGAGACAACTCCAACAATCAGACGAACCCCTATGAGCAAGCATTTGGTGAAAGTGGGAAGGAAAAACTCCCTTTAAACAGGAAGAAACTTCCAGCAGAGCCAAGCTCAGGGAGGGGCAGCCATCTGTCGAGCCCGGTTGCTGTGTTATCGGTTCAACATTACAGGTGAGAGTCGATGCACACAGGAGGTTTTCAGAAGAAAAATTAAAACAATTATTTGGCTAGTATTCCCCATATCCTCACTCTAACCCAAATCTCGGTAACAAAAACCATAACCCCCAAATGAATGTGGTCCTCATTTCAGTTGTTTATGTACTTTTACTGTTCATATTAAGCATAGCGAAAGTCTCACATAATCAGCCAAGCATACTATATATGGACAAAAGTACCGGGCCGGCTGTTTGACCATAGAAACCACTGCCAGGAGGCTTCCAGGGGAGTTTTTGTGCTGATGTTAATGTCTGAGGAGGTTTGGAAACACTGCGGTTTCTGAGACAGCAGAGTGTTGCCGACTTTTATGACTCAGCACTTGGCAACTCTGTCCTAAAAGTCAGATCAACTTTATATTATGTGTTCTGACACTTTTTGCTGAGTTGCTTTGGTTCCTGAATTCTTCCTCTTCGCAAGAATATCACTTACAGTGGATCATGGAGAGCAATTCCATGAACTGACTTGTTGCAGCGGTGGCATCCTCTTACATCATCACATTCGAATTCAGTGAGCTTTTAGAACAACCCATTCTTTCACAAAAGGTTATAAAGGCAGAATGTATGGGTACTTGCCATACACCTGTGACTATGGGACTAAAAACAGCTGAATTCAAAGATTAAGAGCTGTGGCCCAGTTCATTTTTCTATGTAAGTAATTCCTATGTTCCAAAGCTCAAGCTTCCACCATGTATATGATGTCACAGAGAAGGGGTAGTCTTAAAATGGTCATTTCAAATATTTCAGACACACATTTGTGAAGAAAGAAGTCCCACCCTACTCTTCAGACCTTTACCAATCTGAATGAATTGGCTAAAATGAATAAAGATAATAATAATTAGGATTATTTTTCAACTGTAAGTCATACAAACCCATGCTTTCAGACTCCTAGAATCAAAACATGGGGATGGAAATGAGCATATTAAGTCTCCCATTAACTTTTTAACTTAAACTTAAGGACTAAAATTTCATTATTTGTTGGACTCTCAGTGAAAACATAGCAGGCCTCTATAGAGGTGAGGAATGACACAACAACAAACCACTGTTTTTCTGCGCACACACTTTTGCTAGAAAGTACCGTGTGGCATCTTCAAATAGTTTCAGCTGCACGCACTTTTCAAAACACTTTTTCTCAGCCTGTAAGAGCTGAAAGGTGTACAACTGTTTTTAAATTTGTCATTGATTATGCAATTCAGGATGTGATAATGCAAGACTCTGAGGTTGGTGCAGAGCATCGCGTGCACGCAGACACAAACCTTCGCACTATCAACACTTTCAACAACACTGAGTAACAATTACGGGAGCACATCTATAAAAAACCACACAACCACAATCTATTTTTAGTACACACAAAGGAGGATATAAAAAATAACCACCTGACAGCTCGGGCTTTTCGAACCACCATTACTGGAAATCTTTGTTAATTATTACAGTAAATACCACAAAATTCATGCAAAACAGCAATAAAATGAAGAAGCATGACACACTTGGTTTCTTTAAGTGCTGTGCATGTTGCATGAAGTCACACTAGGTTGTGGTCATTTCCTGTTAACACCTAAACATTAGTTCGCAGCAGTAAAAAAGTAAAAAAAAGAATCCTTTTTGAGAGATTCAGATTTGTGTTCTTGTGAGAAATGATCTCATGTAGTCAGATTCACACATGTCTTCTGTTTGTTTTTTTTCTTGAGTCAAACCACCGACTAATCCCGGATGTAAAAACCTAACATATCTAATATAATATCATTTGTAGACTTGACCTCATTTAACACCAAATATTACAAGGAAATCTTCAAAAGCTCAAATGAAACTGTGTGAGTGTGTTTCCATTGCAAGCTGACTAAAACTACCCCAAACGTGTAGTCGGTGAGGGAGCAGTATTGTCAGCAGATGAAACAGAAATACTAAGAGCAGTAATAACTTTAGCCATGTGTAAAAGAAGAAGCAGTAGTACAATACTGCAGTATTACCAGGAACAGTCATATTAATAGCACTAGTAGTAGTACTACGGATAACGCCCGCCTGCCCACGTTCTGCTACCCCGGGTCTCTCCCTCCCAGACTAACAGTAATGCCAGTCAGTCAGTCCCTCCACCTCCACCGTTATATGTCCTGCACGTGTTTAACATATTTTCTCTCTCCCCGTAGATTCCCTGTGATTAGCCACACGCACCCCCATGGGCTATCGTTTGGTTTTTTCCTCAGTCCTTCCTCCATCGTGTCTGCCTGTAAATAAACCTTGTTATGTCTGCTCCTTGAATCCAACCCGCCCGGCCACCATGAGAGAAACCAGTCCCGTGGGGTTATAAAAATCCTACCTGTACACGAAGGCACGACCGCTGCGAGCAGGACGACACAGACGAGCATGGCTGCTCCACGGATTTGAATAAAGAGGGGATGAAAAAACACACAAACTTTGTTAGATTTGCTCATGCTTCCTGTTCAGTGTGCAGCCTGCGACCAAATGACGTTCGAGAGTTTAAAGTGTCTCATTCACAAAACGGGAAGTAGGTGGTTCACGAAGATGTGAATTTCATCACACAGTTTTATAACTGTTTATAGCTAAGTTTAGGAGAGCTGAATCATTGATCTCTCTTAAACTGCAAGATGACTCTGACTAAAACCTGTGAAACAAACTCAAAAGTTAAAGTCAGACCTTGAGGAGAAAGTTTGTTTTGACAAAATGTTGAATAATCTGTCATAATACTGTCAGCAAAATAGAGCTACTGATTCTATTAAACTGGCAGTGCTTATTACTACATAACTACATGTTAAAGGTTGTATTTTCTAATGCATGTCACATTTGTATCAAAAGCATGGGAAAAGGCTGAAAGGGGAGTTTAGGAATTACAGCTAACATTCCTTATTGGATGTAAAAAGAATGCACAAGTGCAAAGTGTCTCAAAAATAATGAATAGACACAAAATGAGCAAAAAGGACCACAAATGGGGTCAGAAGGACCACAAAGACACAAAACCACCACAAGCCAACCTCGCATTTAAGACGAAAAGGGTCCACGTGACAGATGAGGTAAACAACATTCACAATCAGATGCAAAATGCAGAGAACAAAACAAACAAACACAAAGAAACTCAAAGCAACAGGAAATGGATGTAAAACACAACCACAAACCACATGTAGTCATCTAATGTTTCATTTTGGGGGTCTGGTTACATCATGGAAGTCTTTCAAAGTAAAAAAAAAAGAAAAGAAGAAGAAGTAGAAGAAGAAGAAGAAGCCAATATATAGAATAATCAGAACCACTCATTGAGCTGCTAAAAAAAAAGAAAGAAAAGAAAGAAAGTGGCAGCCAAACATGAGAAAGCTGAAGATTAAATCTAGAGGCAGATAAGAAAATCGAGTTATCATATCCTGCCACAAGGCCACACTGTATCTATTTCTCAGGTTATAAGTGAACAAGCAAGCCAAGCCTTAATTTTATGGAGTAGTAAACCTAAAGTACAAATACATCATGGCTTTTTAATTATTGAAATTTTCGAATTATAGTCGAATCACATCTCGGCTACTTTATTAAAACACTCAAACATACAGTAAGGCATCTTGCAGCATCATGGACCAAAGGCCTTAGGCCTACTCTTGATGTGGTGATGACTCTGGTTTATGCTTTATGAGTCATCCACTGCTTTCGATGCTTTTGAGAAAAAAAAAAGACTACAGTGGCTGTTTGCTATTTACCCTAAAACACTAACCCGAACTCTCACTTTCACATGAGTGAATGTCTCTCAGTGTTAGTCTTCATTTTCATGTATGGAAATCACATGTATAAACGTAGCTGGTATTTGTGTTTGGTCGATTATTTCTTTGTTGTAAAAATGCTTCTTGGCAATAAATCTGCAAAGCCTGTTTATTTCCCCTTAAATGATACTACATTTGTAAGGAAATGCATTTGTGGGTGTGGCAGCAGAGTTGTGGGTTGTGCCCATGAAAAACTTGTCAAATCTTCTCTGCCAACATACAAATTATCCTGTTATTAACTCTTGTTTGATGTGGTTTATTGAATTGGATGATTGAAGTCTGAAGAAGGAAGACCTCCTCCTCATGCTGGTCACCAGCTTATAAACACACTCATTCTTCAACCAGCACACACTGGCAGGTCAGCCAGTGTGGCTGTGTTGGTAACACTGACACAAACAGCATGCGCAAACTGATCCCACAAGTGTTCAGTGAGTTTGAGGTCAGGACTGCAGGCAGGGCGCTCCATCCTCTCCACTCCCAAATTCTGGAGGTGGTCTCCGATAAACCTGCTCTGTGGGGGCGAGTGTTGTCATCTTCCTAGACTGTGAAGAGTTGGGATTGCCACTGGCTGCAGAATCTTGATTTCTTGATATGTCTCTGCATCGAGATTGGCTCCAATGATGACAAGCCTCATTGTCGGCACCTGGGGTACCAAAAGCTCAAAAGCCATATATATTTATAATCACTGGCCTGTTGGATCTCAAATTACCAATTAAAGTGGATGTGATTTTTAATTTTATTTCAGGAATGTTTCTGTGGCAGAACGACTGCAGTGGCTGATTCCAGTTAAGACTCAGTGACCTGTCGCTGATGATGTTCTGTGGGTTTGCAGTCCTGATGCTACTTTTGTTTTTATTTCTGCTGACAGCCTGATACAATCAAATGCTGACTCATAGGTCTGTGCAAAACTGGCTGTCACTTACATCACAGTTCCCTTGACATACTGACTCAAGTATAATATTATGCTTATGTGTTTATACGGACTCTATTTTTCACAGAAAAGGCTTGAACCTGCTCATGTTTCATTAAATAAATTCTATACATATGGAACTGAACAGGGTACATAAGAAATTTCTCTCTGTTAAATTTCTGTCTATGGAAGCTTGTTTACATGACTGGTAAAAAAAAAAAAAAAAGGCCATCCATGAGTCAAAATGTCCTGATTCTTACCTGAAAATATAGACTCAACTTGAACTTATTGAACTTGAAGTTATTTTCTCAATTTTGTGTCTTCCTCTGAAGTTTGAGTTTGTGCGTGGAAAATTAGAATTAGTCGTAACAAAAACTTGCAAGGAGGTAATTTGTTTATTTGTTTTGTTTTTTCAGTGGTGGAAACAAGCAGTTTCCTTCAAACAGTTTGTGATAGGCTGTTTGAAGGTTGTGATGGCTCTACCACCTGCGACAGGCTGGCATCGCGTTTTAAAAGTCGGCATCCTGACTTTTGCACCACTGCAATCATCTTTCCTGATATGCACGGACTCAGTAGGCGGAGTCAGGTAGAGATTTGGGGAATATCAGTTGAGGTCATCAAGGTAAAAGCTTGAACACCTTCAGAGAAAGGTCAAGAAGGGACACCATGAGCATTAAGCTAAAGTCTGGCATCCTTAGATGTCGGAAGACAGGCTGAAAACAGGGGCTGAAAATTGGTGTTTGATTCTAACTCAAAGAACATGGAGTGTTTGCCGGGTTACTGCGTCTTTTCATGACCGGACAAGACCCCAAGAAGTTACAGACAGACAGGAAGTAGTCCAGCAGCAGAGACATTATTAATTTAGCCTAAATTGTACAATTGAAATCTACAGGAAAACTCGGCCGCAGCAAAGATGGTGGTAGAAGTATAACACTTTTTCCTTAATTCACAATATGTTAATGTGTTGGATCAGTCATCTGTACGAGCATAATTCTACAAATGCCAAAATATTTTCAGAAAACATTTCTGGGCTCTCCTTTCAGGAGGAAATGATACATTTTGTGTCTTTTCCATTTATTTGTAGGAGCTGCTGCAAATTTCTCAGGCAGATATGAGGTGCGTGAATGTGATTCTCATACAAATGGGAAAAAAATCAACATATACTTTGCTTACACTGATTGAATCAATAGATATGACAAAAAAAAGGTCAGAGCATACAGCATGTATTATTACAGTGCTAGAAAAAGACAATCACGTCTATGGAGCAGCTGAAATAAAATTTGCATTAAACTCTCCAAGTTTCCAGGATCTAACACATCAAACGTCCCAATGTGACATGATTTCTTCACCAGGGGGTGCTCTTTATCTTTTGTCAAATCAAAGCAAAAACTTTACATAAGGAAAACTTTAACATGTTATTTTTCATTAAGACTTCAATATAAAGACATTCACATGTAACTGTAAAAGGAAACAGTCACATCAGTGAAATCTTGTCATGAAACAAAAAGTAATTATAAATGTTACATTAATGAGAAAAGCTCAAAGTATTTGTACTCTATGTGAGTCTTTTCACTGCAGTTCACATGTAAATTTAGTACTTAGTACAGTCAGGAGGATGAGGTGTAACCACTCAGGGGTTTTGTTGTTGTTTTTAGGGTGTTAATATGTAGGTAAAAAACTTTGGAAAACTTTAATACAAAAATGATGTTCAGCTGATGATTAAAGAATCATAAAAAAGACACAAACTCACTTCTTTGTGATGCATTTCCAACTCACTTTTCTCCCGTCTAGCTCGCTTCAATGTCTGTGAAGCTTCGGAGCTGAACGAAGAGGTGAAAATGGTAAAACACATTGAGCTGTCCTCTGCTCTGCTGCCTGTGTCAGAGTTTTACTTTGGCTGGAGCTCAGGCAGCTTCATACTCACATACCCAGCTGGACATAATGTTACTCAAGGGTAATAGTGTTTTTATCTTTCTTATTCCAATATCAGAATCATATAAACCAATAAATATATTCATGAGTGGCCTGACAGTACCATACATTTACATGACAACTTTTAAGTACATTACTGTGTACATTATACATGTAAGAAAGTTGAATTGTTAGTAAATGTAACGCTTTGCTATTAAACTGATTTATTTTGTATCTAAAAGTTCAGTTGACATAAAATTAAGCTACTGAAGACACTGAATGATTTTTATTCTGGCTGCTTTTTCATTTTAACTTCTGTAACTGGCATTTTGGACCATCTGATGGCATCGCTCTTTGGTTGACTTTTTTCTCCAATTTATTGCCGGTTTCTGCAGCTTTAACGATGCCTCACTTCTCCAAAGGTTTCAAGTAATCTGCTACGGAGATCTTAGCTGCTCACAACTGACCATTTAACTGCCTTCAGAGGCTCAGTGGGATCGAGCACTTTGTACACATGCAATGCAAACTTAAAAAAAAAAAAAACTTCCCCCAACTGCCATCTAATTAACAGCTTTCACTATGATTTAATCATTGACCTAAAATATTTTATTTCATTTGTCCAAAAGGTGCTTCATCTTACTGCGGTTCCTCTTTTAATCTAGAGCGTCTCGATCAGTCCTCAGGTACATTTTCCAGGACAATGTAGCGAATTTTAGACCTGCCTGTGAAGGTGTTGCTGCGCTTCGGGGCATGTATACCGCCTGTACGAGACCCAGACATGAACAGGCTCTTTGAACGGGTAAGATGTATTTCTTTTGAATCTGAAGGAGGACTGGACAACGCAGCACCGTTATCTGATGAAGCCATTATTTGTTGAGTGCTCAGTTCTATCTGGGGGCCCCGTGTTGGATTCAGTCCTGAAACAGCAGGCCTTGAATCTTTGATCTGTGTTAAGCTGTCAGAGTTTGGATGGTTTCGGTCGGCTGAGGCCTCAGGTTTGGGGTTGCTGAGGGTGTGGGGAGACTGTGGTGGGGGTAGGATGACAGGTCTTGTGGTGCCTTGTGAGGCTCTGGAGTCATTTGTAGACTGGCTGGACTGTTGGACTTGAGTCAGCCTGGAATAGAGGTCATTCAGCTCATTGGTTAATTGGTTGATCTTGTTTTTCTCAAGGCTCGATTTTTGTCTTCCCGCTATATGAACACACACACACACACACACACAAAAAACATTTGGTTAGCATTTTTTTCCAATCCTGACATCTCACTGTTCTTACTAGCAGATATATATATACACACACAAACATACATATATAGCTTTTTAAATTCTCAGACGTTGATGGCCAAATATATTCAGTAAAAACAAAAAAACCTGACTCACCACAATATTCATATTTCTTAACTAAACAGGCGATCACTGAGACTATAAAGATCGTCAGGACAACAGTGATTATAATCCTTTCAGTGCTGCTTCCCAGGTACTCATCTGAAAAACACATTAGAACGTTATTAAAATTGTCAAAAATTATTCACGGAGGTGAGATAACTTATCACAGTAAAAAATTTACCGTCGTTGGAGAAAACAGAAGTAACATTTAAGCACAATAATAACTCGTTTTTCCTGACATTCAGAATTAACTTTATTTCAGACTGGTTAAAATTTTCAGCTTTGTGTGTGTGTGTGTGTGTGTGTGTGTGTGTGGGTGTGTGTGGGTGGGTGGGATGGGGGGTGTTTTAGAAGAGCTGGATGAATCGTGAAGAATAGACACAAATATCAGCCTTATGTAATCCAGCTGGTCCAGGTGTGTTAAAGCTCTGGTGTACCTGGTATGTAAATCTCTGAGGTTCTGGTCTGGTTTATCTCAGGCTGGTGGACTCTGCAGGTGACCCTGTGATCAAAAGACACTCATTTAAGTTTCATTCACATAATTTTGTTGTGGAAAAAAAATACTATGTGCCTTGCTGTAATAATTTAACTTAAGAATCCCACTTGGCTGAGGTAAATAAAGTAAATGACCCAGATAAAACCAGATCAAAGTTCTGAATATTTAGCTATTAAAATGATATTAAACCTGTTGGTAGCAGTCTGCAGAGTCACTCTTCTTATGACTGTGAAGCATCCTGAGGAGTCTTCATTTCTCCTTGGGTCTTCAGCACTGATCTCATTTCCCTGATTATCAAACAGAGTCATCAGAGGCTCAGGGAACCAGCACCTGGCCTCACACTGCAGGGCCAGTCCACCTCCCACACCTGGAACAACTGAGAGTCTCGGCTCAGAAACGGCACCTGCAAAAATAAGAATTATTCAGGCCATTGCCTTTGAACTTTCCAACCAACATTTCAATTCACTTGTTTATTCAAGACATTATAATATGCATCAGTGTGGAAACATCATCTGAGGTCATTGGTAAATAATTTGCGCCTTACTGAACTTTTGTCACATGTGTATAAAAATGCCCTCAAATAAACATTTCAGTCTGTCCTTGTCTTTTAATGGATTCTTAATGATTGTGGGGTAGGTGCAATAAATTTGTTTTGAAGTGGGGCTGTACCAGAAAAAAGTTTGAGAAGCACTGATGGCAGCTCATCTAACTCCGGAAAAGAGAGCAAATTGACCTCAAACTAGTTCTTGACCCCAGAGGTCACAGATAAATCTGTGACACACACTCGTCATGTGTTTAACCTAAACCAAAGAGTGAGTCCTGTGCAGCATTCTAAAGTGGAGACATACCTACGACCAGCTCCAGCCTTGTGATCACTTTCTTTTTCTTGTTCCTCCGAATCACACACTGGTATTTTCCCCTGTCGTCTGGCTGCACGTTGGAAATCACCAGTGAGAGGTTTCCATGGTGAAGTTCATGCCTTATGAGGTTTGTTCTGTACCGAAAGACGCGATTCTTCATCTCAAAGGTTTCACATCCATCCCGGTACAGGAAGACAATGTTTGGGAAAAGACCCTCTTTAGTCCACTCCACTGTTGGCACATCACCTTTGATGGTGGTGTTGCAGGGCAGAAGAGCAGTTTCACCTGCAGAGGCCACGATCTTTGGTGCAGTATCCACTGACACTTTTCCTGTGAACAGAAAAAACACAAAAGATAGAAACACAGAGGAGCTAATTAATTTCATTTAAGAACCGATTCAACCAACATTTTTTTTTTTACCTGCGTGAGAACGATTTGGTTACTGTTTGCTAAAAAATTTAACTTACACAGACTCTGATTTAGGTCACTACAAAGCATTTTCATTAAATTGAAAGTATAGGTTTGTAAGATACAACTTTCACTAGAAACACAGAGAACAGCTGATCAACAAAAACTTCCAGGGCTGGAAAAACAAAGCCAACGCAGACGTGCGGACTGCAGTTAACCGTGACTCTGAAAGGGATAAGTGGAAGAAGATGGGTGGATGGATGAAAAAAAAAACTACTTTGAAGTGTGCATCATGCAGAGCTATTCTAGCAGACTCAGAATAAAAACAGGTAGAAGGAATTCAGAATAGCAAGCCTTCCTTAACTTTTTAACTAAACATCTGCTGAGAGGGTTCCACAGTGCTCCATATGCACTCTCATTAGAAAGAAAGGAGGCATTTCTGCTGTAGAACTGATTTCTTTAAATGGTTTCAAGTGCGCTGTGAGGTAACACACAGGAGTTGTTTTTTATTCTAAGCCTGTATGCAGCTAAAAAGGTGTGTGGAAAGTGTGGAAAGCCAGGCGAACATGAACTAAAATACTCCTGAACGCATGCAAACAAAAATATTTACTTCTCTTTTATTTCAACGAAATTATGCAATTCTGAAAATCCTTTTTGGTCTTGCGAAACGAATTTCCTGAACTCGGTGCAGGTCATGCGTCAGTGTGCAGAGAAAAACAGCTACTTTCAACTCACAGAACTGAGTGACGATTATGGAAGGACATCTGCTAGAAAAACAACAACCACCAAGTCACCTGACAGCCCTTCCATGAAAACCCACCCATTGCTACAAGTTTTATCATAAGCAGCACTAAATTCCCAGCAAACCTGCAAAAGAGAGAGAGAGAGCGAGAGAGGGAGAGAGGGAGGGAGGGAGAACAGAACTGAGTGTTGAGTACGGGAAAAAGCAAGAAATTGTACGCCGCAAAGAAAGAATCAGCTGACAGCTTTCCCTTTACGAACCACACTTTAACCTTTGTTGCTGCTTTTAACAATAAATCATGATCACACTTTGTTACTCTCTGTGCGTTGCATATATGAACTCAGAATAAGTTACTGTATGTACTTTTAATTGTGATAATTTACTGTTAACACACAAGCAGCAGCATTACTGTGTTTTTGTCAGTTGCCTTAAAACAGGATTTCTAAAGGGATTTTACAGTTTAAAAAGCACCAGCTTGACTCAGTTTAATTCGTTTTCCATTACACTTGAGTACCGCCTCAGCAAGGTGGCCCGAAAATCACATGACATCATTTGTTCATTTGTATGCGATGCAAGCGGTCGCTCTGTGGAGCTCCCTCTGGATTTGTACAAAAACGTCTGTGCTGGTTAATGTGCGGCCATCTCTCTCCTTCAAAAACTGCAGCTTTGACTCTTGTGAAGGAGCTGCTCTCATGACGCATCTAGTGACGTCACTGCCTGGCCAATAGCAGGAAATAGCAGGTATAGTAACAACAGGTGCAGTAATTAAATGGTATTATAAGTGCTTGTTGTGTAAGGAAGTGAATACGTTTTCACATGCATGGAAAAATCCAAGAACTGACATCCAAAAATATTTCAGTCACGTTGTTCCGTTACAGTAAACTTCCCCCTGACAGTGACCGAATGCTGAACTTTAAAATCCAAGAAGCGAGGAGCGTTTATTGGAGCTGCTCTGCTTCTCTTCTTTAAAGAATTGTTTTAATTCAGCCACTTTGAACGGTTTTCAAGCATGAATGTCATGCTAAAGCATTGCATTTGCATTTAAGTACAACCTTTGACTAAAATACCCCAAAACCTTCATTTTGCCTTTTTTTGAGACATTCGGAGGTGGACTTGCTGGTGTTTCAGGTCATTGTCGTACTGCATAACTCAAATGTGCTTGAGCTTCAGGACATTCTACTTCAGGATTTTCTGGTAGAGAGCAGAATTCATGGTGCCATCAATTATGTCAAATCAATCAATTTCTAAACTCATAAATAAACTCATAAATTAACTGTGATTAAAAATTGATTTTTTTGGAAAGCTCAATCCAGTTTGACTAGCCACAGTCAGATTGAGATGGTCTGGCATGACTTTAAAGAGGCCTTTCATGCTGGAAAACCCTCCAGTGTTAGTTTAGATTAGAACTTTATTGTCATTGTACACAAGTATACAATGAAATCTGCCGTTCCAGAACAGCCATCCAAACAGGGGAGAAAAGTGACTGCGGTCATGCAGCAGTACAGCGGCTGAAATAAAAACAACTCTGCAAAGCAGAGTGGGCCAAAATTCCTCCACAGAATTTTTTTTTCAATTTTTGCATTACTGCAGTACTGAGAGTAAAGGCCTTTGCGAAAAAAAATAGGAAATTCCGAAATTTTCTGATGCGAACTTGTCCTGTAACCTACATACAATCCAGGCTGCTTTTTTGTGCAACAGGAGAAGAGGATGGATGGAAAAAACGCAGTGTGGAAAAAAACGAGGTCTACATCAAATGATAAAGAATAAAAACAATAAAACAAAGCAATAAACAATAAAAGGAAGAAACTGAGATTTTGGGTTCATCCGATTCTAATGAGAAAGCAGCAGCAGGGAGAATTTCATGGTTTGATCCAGGATTTGAAGCTGCATCGCGGCCGCTTTCTCACATTTCAGGACGTCAGTGGGACAGTTTGAGATGTTGTTGGCAGAGCTGGGATCACATCTGAGGGAAAAATAATTTCAGAGAGCGACTGACCCGGAGCAGCGTGTGTTTGAACAGTATTTTACTGTTTCCGCGTCGCAGTATATTCAGTATATCGGTGCGTGTTTTGAGCTCACATGTTTCCAAATGCAGCGGTCTGATTGGTCAGATCTGTTTACTCACCTTTGATCAAAATAAATGAATGAATGAATAAATGAATGAATGAATGATAGATACTTTATTGATCCCACAATGGGGAAATTACAAATAAATAAATGCCGCAAATTCGTCCTGTGAAAGAATAGGTGAGTCGGAAAATTTTTTTAATAGTTCCTCTTTACTTTGCATCTTTTTATATGGTGGCAGCTGTGACTGAATTAATTGAAGACTGAAGAAACCTTAAAAGCCATAAACCCCTCCTGTACTGCAGCCTGCATATAAATCCTACCTGTACAAGGAGACAGGACCGCGGCGAGCAGGAACACGCAGAAAATCGGCCTGTGGGATCCACGGGATTTACAAAAGGAGCAAAAAAGGACGCAGACTTTGCTAACGTCTTCCATAGCTCCTCTCCAGAGAGCAGCCTGAAGCAAAATGATGAGCAGCAGTTCTGACTGTGGTATATTCGCAAAGCAGGACGTACAGTAGGTGGGTTCATGACGCTAATAATTTCATCATACTGCCAGAAAGTTGCAAAGCTGTTTTCAGAGGGGGAAACGTTTCTTCTTCACTCTCAGCTGACTGCAGGGGAACCTGCTCATGACGACTTGTTTATTAATTCGTGCTGGTGTCATTTGTGTTTTCAAACTATAAATGGGTGAGCAAGCTCATTTTAATTTTACACCCGTGCACATGCAGGCAGACAGAAATCACGAGCAGTGAGCAAAGAAACAAAGCTTGTCAATTTTTGCCAGTGAGGCCTGGAAACGCGCCCTGGAAGCATGTTTAATATTATGTCTAATATCATTGCTTATATTGGTAAGTAGGTTGTATTTAGAGTTCAGGAACCAGATCGTCCCTGTGGTGAAAAGGACACCGGGCTGAATGAACTCTTTTTATTTCACAAGTCTGAGGCAGTGTAACTATAACTCTGTATTTAATTTTATTAAATCTGGGCCAAAACAAGAAGTCTTAAAGAGGCCAAAAAGAAGATTCTCTTTATTCATACAAATAATTGAATCAATAAAAACAGAAATGGTGAGAATACAAACTTTAGTGCTAGAAAAAGAAAATCACATTAAGAACGCAGCTCAGACATCAAAGTTTCAGGTTTCAAATTATTAAAGCTGAATGCTGGTGAATCAATGTAATGACATGATTTGTCCATGAGGCACATTTTATATATGTACATAATAAAAAATAAAAACACTGATGTATGTAGCATTAATGACTGTATACAACCTCTGTAGTGAAACATCAGTGCAAAACAACATTTTATTAGCATCACATTCAAGAGAAAAGTGCGAAATAAGAAGGATTTAGATCCCAGCAACAAAGTCCCAAGAGTGGAAAGTAACTTAAAGTATTTGTAGTTTAAGTTTTTTCAAAGCAGCAAATGGCTACATGATGCCTGAATAAACTACACAGCTTTAACAGCAGGAATAAAACTTGGGTGCAGTTCCAAACTCAAGGTTCATAGCATCTTTAGTTTTTGTTTTTTATAAATTTCATTTTTTAAATAGTATCTTTAAAATTTTGTTTACATTCCAACTGAAAAGTAACAAGAGTAACATCTGGCGGGACAAAAATGCCCGTCACACTGCATTAACCCTGTTTGTTGTCACATAAAAAACAAAGATTTAATAATAATTATGTGACCTTGACCTCCAGGAGTTGATCTCTGCATAATGTCTTGTAATGGAGAATAATCACGCAAGGATTCATCCAATTCCTTCAACCCATTTCAGGATTTGAAAAAAAAAAAACTAACAAAAAACAAAGATTTAAAACCATATGACCTTGATCCCAGTGACCCCATATAAAACCCCAACCCTGCTTTGGCCATAAGCTATCGACCCATGAAGTTTGGTAAGTGTAGGAGTAACAGTTTTCCAGTTAATGAGTGGAAAATTCCGTGGATCGCCTGCCCACCATGGATGATCAGATATGTCCCATCTTTCAATGGGTATATAAAAATACAATACTAATAATCTTTAAGACTATTGCTAAATTGATATGAGTGTGATAAAATATTACTGGAAAGAACAGCCGGGTTTATCCCGGAAATTATTTACAACAATTACTTACATGACAACTTTTTTTTTCTACACGCTCCCATTTCTCTATATAAGGAAATATGTTTACCTCCAGGAGAAGTGAGAGTATTGCAAGCCTGCACCTTTGCACCAGAGTGACAAATAAAAATTACAAGGCTGAAATGTGGGAGGTTCTCAAAATTGTTTCACCTGATACAATCACTGTGCTTATGTAAAAAAAATAAAAAAATACTGTCCACCGCCAGTGCTCGCCCTCAGCCTCCTGGCAGTGGAATCTTTAGTTGGCACAAATCCTCTGGAAGTACAAGTTCTAGGGCGCATAATTATCAGGTCTCAATACATCTTAATGGGGTGCATATGAGCCTCAGTGACTTTATTCACCACATCAGCTCAAAAGCTAATGACTAAGTTAGAACCAGGAATTTAAAAAAAAAGCTGTCACATTCTGTGATTGGAAAGTCATCCAAAATTTTTAGTAGATGCATCTATGGCCTCAATTTGATCATCCTAGGTCACATTGTTCTCAATTTATCACGTCCACAAGATTTTCAAAAAACTTGACCTCTGACCTTGAGGTCAATGTCCCCAAGATTTGAACTTTTTAGCAGATGCAACTGTGGTATCAATTTAAATATCCTTGGTCACATCACTCTTAAATGATCAGGTTCACAAATTTGAAAACAGGCCGACTGCCTGGCAGGAACGATATCCCATCACACATATAATTTACTCACAGATGTGTGTGTACAATCTGACCCAAACACTGACTGGACGCTGATGCTGACCAATAAGCACCGAGTACCAGAGGTGTAATTGTGAAAATGCCCCAAAAAATAAAGTTTGTGCTAGCTGAGCTTATTGAAACAAGAACATGTTTAAAATATTTTTTCCTCCAACTTATTGCGAGTTTCTGTTATAAATAGATGGTACTAAAACAAGGATATTTCCTTACAGACAGCCATGTGTAACAGGTATTAAAAGATCACTTCTGCCCGGCTACAAAGGTTTAGAGTGATCTTTGCTGCTCACAGCTGACAATCCAGCTGTCTTCAGAGGCTCAAGTATTTTGTAAACATGTATTACATTTTTTTTTAAACCACCCAAACTTCCATCTAACTGACATCTTTTACTAAGCTTTAATCATTAACATGAGATGTTTTGTTTCATGTATACAAATAAAAAGCTGCCTCATCAATTGTTGGTTACCACTCTTCGTCTAGATCAGCGGCTTTGCGTCTTCAGATAAATCTGACAGGACGCTGAAGGGGTTGTTAGTGGTGACTGAGTAGGTATTCCTGCGCTGAGGTCTTGCACCACCTACACGTTTCTCAGACATACTCATTGAACGCGGAGGAGGCTTTTCTTTTGAATCTGGAGGAGGAATGAATGGTGCAGCACCATCACTTGTCGGGGCGGCAGAACTGCCGCCGTGACTGCTTTTTTTCATGGATGCTGGATTTTGCCCTGAAACGACAGATTGTGGACGGCCGCTGTTGGCTGAGGGTGCTGGTTTGGGGGGGTTGCTGTTGTAGGGAGACTTTGGTGGGGGTTTCGAGGTGCCCGGTGAGGATCTGGGCTCATTTATAGACTGCCTGGGCTGTTGGACTTGACCCGGCTTGGATTTGTGGTTACTCCCTTCAGTGTTTAATCCAGTGATGCCTTTGTCTTTATTATGAAGTCTCAATCTTTGTCGTCCCGCTGCATGAACACAAAAATACAGTTAGGACTTCACTCCTGACATTTCACTGGTCTTACTATGAAGACAATAAAATTAGCATATATACACATGAATGTATTATAATAGAGCACTAACTCAGACAGGCTACCCACAGTTATATATATATATAAGCAGTTAAAAATAAAGACAAAAAACTGACTTACCACAGGAGTAATGTCTCTTGACTAAAAAGGCAACAATAGCACAGATAAACACAACTACAGCGGTTGTAATTGCAGCAGTGCTTGCTATGATTACAGTGCAGGATTTCAGGCATTCATCTGAAATGATTAAAAAAAAAAGATCAAACATGAATAGTGGGATAAAAAAAAAATACTGTCAACCGCCAGTGGCACGAATCTCTTAGAAGTACAAGTACATAAACAGGTCTCAGTAAATCTCAGTGGGGTGCATAGGGGTGCAGCTGCTCGTTAAAGCTCTGGCGTACCTGGTATGTAAATCTCTGAGTCCCTGGTCTGGTTTATCTCAGGCTGGTGGACTCTGCAGGTGACCCTGTGATCAAAAGATGCACATTTAAAAAAATTTTCACTTTGCAGGGTTTTTTCTGGGAAAAAAAGACTATGTGCACAACTATTACAACACTGTGCAGGCAGAAAATCTTTTGAAAATGTATCCCACTGAGGCTGAAGTAAATTAAGTAAAGGATCCAGATGAAGCCACTCCCACATCGCTTTCAGAATACACAATTGCATTACGTTTGAGTATTATAACTGAGTTGAAACCTGTTGGTAGCAGTCTGCAGAGTCACTCTTCTTATGACCGTGATGCACCCAGGGGTGTTCTTTTCTCTCCTTGGCTCTTCAGCACTGATCTCATTTCCCCGATTATCAAACAGAGTGATCCGAGGCTCGGGGAACCAGCACCTGGCCTCACACTGCAGGGTCAGTCCACCTCCCACACCTGGAACAACTGAGAGTCTCGGCTCAGAAGCGGCACCTGCAAAAACAAGAATTATTCAGGCCGTGGCCTTCAAACGTTCCAACCAACATTTCAATTCAAATGTTTGCAAAGCTTTGGAAAAATTTTCACTGCGGGAAACAGTTAGGAAATATCTGAGCTTTATCAAATAAACCCCATTAAAGAATCTGCACCTTGGAGAACCACGTATGATGTGGGCGAAAATACCCTCAAAGAAACGGGTTCTTCAGACGGTTACTGTTGCTTAGAATAAAGAATGAAGTGTGTGACACGCACTCCTCGGGGTGCTTAGAGAAACCTGAATCAATATATGAGACCTGTACAGACCTCCAAAGTGGAGAAAAAGGACTTCTGGGAGACTAAATGCAGCTCTAACCTTCGAGCAGACATACCTACAAACAGCTCCAAAGTTGTGACTTGCTTTTTCTTGCTCCGAATCACACACTGGTATATTCCACTGTCATTTGGTTGCACATTGGACATCAACATTGAGAGGTTTCCATGGTGAAGTTCGTGCATGATGAGATTTGTTCTGTACCGAAAGACCGGATCCTTCATCTCAAAGGTCTCACATCCATGCCGGTACAGGAAGGCGATGGCTGAGCGTGAACCCAGTTTAGTCCACTCCACCGTCGGCATATCATCACTGGTGGTGGCGTTGCAGGGCAGAAGGACAGTTTCACCTGCAGAGGCCACGAGCTTTGGCACAATATCAGCTGAGGCTGCTGATACTGTGAATAGAAAAAGGACAAGACACAGAGGACATAATTACTGTTTTAAGAACCGGTTCAAGTCAACATCTTTTACCCGTGTAGCAACAACTTGGTTACTCCTCCGTGCTGCTGAACTCTAATTATTGCCCAAAAGCTGCTAATATACACATCAGAACTCACCAGAATTTAAATCCACCAACATATGTGAGTGCTAAAAACCACACCTTGCTTTAAGTCACTGCTAAGCCAATTCATCAATAAACCATGTTCTTCAGGACATCACTAATGACCTTTGCATCTAAAAGCCACCACAGAAATAAATGCTGGAGGAACTGTGACACTCAAATCTTCTGGGACTGTCCAAAGACACAAACATTTTGGATAAATATCAAAGAAGAACTGTAAAAAAAAAAAAGAATTCTAATAATGGACCTTCCAATGGACTCATTATTTCTACCAGATGTGTTCCCTGACCACCTGTTTACCACAGAGCACTGTCACATACTACACATTTTATTAATGATTGAAAGGAAGATGTTTACTCTTAGCTGGAGGAAACCGACCAACCCCACAGTTTCCAGATAGCTGCAGACGGTCAAACACGAGTATAAGATGAGGAACACACGACTGCCCAGCTGCAGCTAAAAATGCCTATTTTTATATGAAGATGGAAACTAATTACCAAATATCTTGCCAAGGACTTTAATGCTCATAATATTATTATCATTATTGCTGGCCTTATTATCTCTGCAATAAGTGTAGTGTTAATAACACCTATATTATGCCTCCCCCCACCGTTCTGTGCATTTGTTTTTTCTTTTTCATATGATGACCCGAGCCTGACTTCATGATTGTTTTTTTGAAATGCCGAGGATGTCCTGTGATGTTAATTGCTAGTAATAATGTGGTTATCAGCAATAAAGCTTAAAAAAAAAAAAGTGTATATCATGCAAATCTGCTCCTGTAGATCCAAGAATTAAAACATGGAGATGGAAAAAAAAAGCCTCCTTTAAATTTTTAACAAAAAAAAGGACTAAAATCTGCTAGCAGGGCTCTATAGATAAGAAAGATGAGAAACCATCTTTCTGCTCTGCACACACTCCTATTAGAAAGAAGGACGTATTTCTGCTGTGGAAATGATATCTTAAATGGTTTTGACTGCACTGCTCTGTAAACTACAGTAGTTTTGTCTCTTCTTAGTCTATAAGCAGTGCCAGGTGATGCAGAAAGTCAGGCTGCACGAAGCACTACTGCACGTTTCACTTCTGCTAATTCGTAAATCTTTTATTCTCTTGTGAAACAAATGGGTGCACATCACGCGTCACAGTGTAGACAAAAACATCTACAATTACTTTCAACCTTTTCAACAGAACCGAGTGACGATTATGGGATGACACCAGTAAAAGAAACAAGAACAACCACAACCCCTTTCTCATGTGATCCAATAAAAGGAATTTTTAAAAAAAAAAAAAAAATCATCATGTGGCAGCCTGAGTAAGAGCCATATATACATTGTCTCGATTTATGTTTTGGTTTCATCCTTGTTGTCACGGTGACATACGGGTGTTTGGGTCACACGGGCAAAGACGGCAACAGCCGGCAGTTTAAAGGTGACACACTCACCTGCTCTTATTGGTGGAGCAGAGAGGTTAGCTGGGTGGCCGTAATTTCTGTTGCCCGCTTGCTTTGCTGAATTTGCTCGCTCCACTGCCCACTGTTATGTAAATCCATTCTTGTCACTGTTTTAATAAACACCATGAAAAAAGGCTACGGAACAGCAGCGTGTCATACAGACAGGACCCAGTCTGTCCTCTGTAGTGACTTAGGCATTTGAAGTCACTATACTTTTGTTAAAACCCAAACTTTGCTGCAATTTTTATTTAAAAAAAAAAAAAAGCACTAAATTCCCAGTAAACCTACAAAAAAGGTATTTTTATACTGAATACAGGAAATACTGTACTCAGTACAACATTTCCTGTCGTGAGTAATAAGTACAGGACAAAGCAAGAATATGTACACATGAAATAAAAAGAACCAGCTGTCGGCTTGCCCTTTATAAACCACACTTTAGCCTTTGCTAACAGTAAATGCTCCAAACTATGCGCATCACATAAAGTCAGAGTAAGTTACAGTTTGTTTTTCATTGTGATAATTTACTGTTAACACACAAGCAGCAGTAGTGCTGTAATTTGTCAGCTGCCTTAAAACAGGATATCTAAAGGAATTTTCCACCGGAAAAGGAATGGCAGCAGCTTTGTCCAGCATTTCAGACTAAACTCTTACAAGAGCACGGATGTTTTAACAGTACTTCCTGCCATCTAAACTGTTTTGGTCTCATGTATGTAAAACAAATAGCGAACAAACTGCTTTATCTGCTGTATTTACTGTATAATGAAAAGATGTTTTGGGGCCAATGAGAGACGAGCCTTTGTGTTCTCTTTGGTCAGCGCGGTGCTTTTCTCCTTGGCGTCTCCCATGAAGGCCATTTTTGTCCAGTCTCTTTCTTACTGTTGACTCATGAACTCTGACTTTAACGGAGGCAGGTGAGGCCTGCAGTTCTTCAGATGTTGTTCAGGGTTCTTTTGGCAGGCCGGCCACGCCTGGGAAGGTTCACCACTGTTCCAAGTTTTCTCCATGTGAGGATAACGGCTCTCACTGTGATTCACTGGAGTCCCAAAACCTTAGAAATGGCTCTGTAACCCTTTCCGGACTGGTGGAGATCACTGACTTTCTCAGCTGTTTCTTTAGATCGTGGTATGATGCGTTGCTTTTTGAGATCTTTTAGCCTGCTGTATAAGTGATTTCTTAATCAGGCCTGAGGTGTGGCTCCTGAAATTAAACTCAGTTTTCCAAAAAATCTGGTTAATCACAGTTAATTCATAATTTATCAGGAGGGGCAGTTACTTTTTCACGCAGGGCCAGGTAGCTTTGGACAGGTTTGTTTTAACAGAATTATCGTTTAAAAATTGGATTTTGTATTTACTCGGGTCATCTTTGTCTAATATTAAAATTTGTTTCAGCTGGAATATGTAAGTGTGTCAAATATGCAGAAAACTAAAATCAGAAAATAAGCAAATACAGTTTCACAGCATTCATGAAGCAAGCTTCTGCAAAAATGAGCGGAGTGCTCCGTCTACAGATACATTTGCATAAGCACACCACCACAACCACACACACTTTCCTCTATTACATTACCAAGAATTACAATGTTTCAGATCTTTCATGGGGATCCTCAGATTTTTAGGTTTCTTCACTAATGAAGTAATCAGTAATCACTTTCGATATGCTAACGGCGTGTGGTTAAAATGAATTATTAATAGCTGAATGGCAGGACTGCATTTCTCAAAAATGTAACCAAATGTTTCACGTGCTGAAGAAAAAGACGAAGTTGACTTTTAGTAGCAAGGCAGCATTAAACTTCCTGGTTTTTGTTTGTTCGTTCGTTCGTTCGTTCGGGGGGCGGCACAACTGCTCACAAAGCTGACGCTTAGAACGAAACAATTCTTCATATTAATAACAGAAAACAGGGCAAACGAGGCTAGAGCGTTAAAACCCGACTTCAAGGAGTCCTTTTTTATTCTTCAACATGCAGGCCTGTGCGACCCATAACTTTTCTCCCCCTTTTTTCTTCGAGATGGCATCCTACTCTCACGATTATGGGATGTTTTATGATCACATGCCTTTTTCTCATAAGTAGGAGATACAATTGATACAATGTATCAATGTATCAGAGAGCCTCAATATGAGCAATATTTCGTAAACATCTATCTTATATTTTGGAAAATGAAGTACGCCGAATTACCTGGTAAGAGTTCATAGTTACTTTGTATCATCTGACATGGCGGCAGCTTTGACTGAATTATCCGAACATTCTAGAAAACCTCAGAAATATGAAGATTCTCAGGCGAGTTCTGAACCGCACAGAGCGGGCTCGGTTAGTCCGAACCGGTTTGGTTCCGACAGCGAGCTCAACCCCGGCAGCTTTTGCAAAGTAACCGGTGGAAAAGCCGCACACACACACAAACCAAACATATCCTACCTGTACAAGAAGACAGGACCGCGGCGAGCAGGAGCACACAGAGAAACGGCCTGAGGAGCCTCCGGGTTTTAAAAAAACAACGAAAAAGGACGCAAACTTTGCTAAAGTCGTCCATGGCTCCTCTCCGGAGAGCAGCCTGAAGGAAATGCCTAGGAACAAACCAGGAAGTAGGTGGCTTCACGACGGCAAGCCTTTCATCATACATTTTGCTCATTGGAAATAAGTGCATGGAGCGTTTGGGGTGTCAAACTCAATCACAGAACCGGCCAAAAACACAGTCGCGGCAAAATTAACATTTATTGACTGTAAAGTAGTGAGAAGGTCAACATCAAATATTGAAAATGATAAAAGAACAGAAAATAAACTAGAAATTCTCCATTTGTGGGAATAAAAGGGGTGGGGCGGTTCATCCATATCCATGCCTGTCATACAGACATGCGATCATGCAGTCCATCCTTAGCCCAGCGTGAATGAAGGCAAAAAGCCCAAATATTTGTGTTTGTCTCCCGCCTCAGTGTGACACAAGACTGTTAGCTTATCTGGTCAGACACGCTCATCAAAAGAAGCAGGCTATTAGAAAATATGAGCGGGGGTGTCAAAAAAATAGATAAGAGTTAAAATATTTTTATACACTATTCATTTCTCTATTTACCTAAGAAATGATAGGAAGATGAAATAAATGAGGAGACATAACAACAAACATCATTGTCAATTGACGTTACATAGTAGTCTCCATTGGTAAAAGAAAATGGTGAATGTACCTTTTGTTTGTGCGGATCCCAAAACAGAATACACACACACACACACACACACACACACCACAGACACCACCACAGCAAACGTCGTCACTCGTGCTCGATGTGAGATGTGGTACTGTGACTCTGTCAGCACTGCAGTTGTGTTTGTCAGCCTCGCAGGTTGGCTGCTGAAACCTTACTCTGATAGACTCTGTGGGGTACTGCTTGTGGTTCCTAGGATACTTAAGAGTAGAATGGGAGGCAGAGCCTTCAGCTTTCATCTGTGAAACCAGCTCCCAGTTTGGATTCGGGAGACAGACACCCTCTCTATTTTTAAGATTGGGCTTAAAACTTTCCTTTATGATCAAGCTTCAAGTTAGGGCTGGATCAGATGACCCTGAACCATCCCGTAGTTATGCTGCAATAGGCCTAGGCTGCTAGGGAGTTCCCATGATGCACTGCTTCTTTTCATCACCCTCTTTATATTCCGTTTATACACCACTCCACATTTACTCGGCTCCAGAAATATTTTTCTGCAGGTGCTAAGGGGGGGCTAAGCATTTTACTGAAGGTGCTATGAAGGATAATTTGTTCTTTCAGTTCTCAACACACACAGACACAAGCTATTTATTTGGGGGTGCTACGGGGGTGCTATGGCTTTTCCAGGGGGAGCTATAGCACCCCCAAGCGCCCCCTGGCGCCACCGCAGCATGACTTTTGTCCTTTCTCTCCCCTCAGCCCCAACAGGTCATGGCAGATGGCTGCCCCTCCCTGAGCCTGGTTCTGCTGGAGGTTTCTTCCTGTTAAAAGGGCGTTTTTCATTCCCACCGTCGCCAAGTGCTTGCTCATAGGGGGTCATTTTGAGTGTTCGAGTTTTCTCTGTAATTATTTTAGGTTCTTTACCGTACAATATAAAGCGCCTTGAGGTGACTGTTGTGATTTGGTGCTACATTAATAAAATTGAATTGAATTGAAAGATATTCTGGTGTTTCATCACTTTGCCAGGGCCTGGAAGAAGACCCAAACGATCACCCGCAGATGACAGGAAATGAGGATGTTTAGGAACAATCCAGGAACCACCAAAGCTCAAGCCTGCCATGAACTGGGAGCTGCTGGAACACCAGCATCACTGTCCACAGTGAAGCAAGTTTAACCTTACCATGGACTGCGAGGATGCCGTCCAAGAAAGATGCCCCTGCTCCACGATCCCACATCGTGGAGGTCAGACCTCTCTCTCATACTGGCTGTTGCAGGACTCATTGCTCTCCTTTCCTTTAAAGATGGTCCTGCCTGTGTTTGGACTTGTCATCCTCTGATGCTGCTGATTTTCTCTGAGCAGCCTGGTTACTGACTTCAGCTTTAACACAATTATCCACAAACTTAAATGTTGCGCATTTATTGAACATAAAACAAAATTTTCTATCTAACATTCACAATCCAATGAATGCATTGGGAGCAACTCAGGGTTTAGTACCTTGCCAAAGGATATGGGCCTGGAGGAATTAAACCACCAATCTTCCAATGAGTAGATGACCTGCTCTACCTCCTGAGCCTCAGGCACCCATAATGCAGTAAATAATAGATGAGTAATAAACAAATCATTGGCAGGATAAAGTACAAGAACAAAACAGATCTTTGGAGGTGCTGACTGAGTCTCAGACTCCTCTAAATTAATATGTCTAAAGAAGCTTAGTTAGCCAAACAGACAAAAAGTCAATAAAATTGTCATGGTGCGCTGTGTGGCGGGAGCAGGTAGACCCCAAAGATGCAGGACTCACGAGCAGACTTAACTCAAGGGTGTTTATTAAGGCACAGTGACTGAACAAAGCAATTCATAAACTGGGCTGGAGAGGAGCCAGAACTGGGACACGGGAACCAGGGAGACACACAGCAGAGGGAGCATAGACGACAACAGGCACTGAAAACACAGGACTTAAATACACAGAATGATAACAGGGGGAGTGGGAACATCTGGGAACACAGGTGATATTAATACTATGACGAGACCAGGGGAAGCAAAACTGAAAACAACAGACAGGGACTGGACAACTATCAAAATAAAAGAGGAAGACAGACGCAGACCTGACACAGAGAAACACCAGGAACTAGAAATAATAAAAGAGCGGACCAATAAACAGAGAACAGGGAAATAACCAAGACAGAAAAAATAGAAGTGTGTGTGTGTGTGTGCGTGTGTGTGTGTGTGTGTGTGTGTAAGTTACCAATGTGCAAATGTTTGCTGTTTTGTGTATGTGATGAAGCTGACTTCTGTTACACAGTGAAAGAAAAGTTGTGATTTGGACCTTGGTACAAACAGTACTGTACTGCAGAAAGTTCAGGTTTATAAGAGGAGATTAGATTGTGTCCATATTCAGTCAACCTTGTGTGTCCTTGATTTTCATTATGGACCTCTGTAGACTTTATTGTTTTTGAAATTTATTATTATTTTTTTTATTTTGGGCAGTAGAGCTTTGCAGGGTCATTCATAGAGATGTGCTGTTCTCTTGATGATTGATGATTTACAAAAACAAACAAACAAAAAACAGCAACAGTAAGATACCCATTTGGCCCACTCATTGGACTGTTTTAGTCACTGTCTCTTCTGGTTTCTTCAGGCATGTGTGGGCTTGGCTTTTCGGCACATATAGAAAGCTAGAGGACCGATGATCCCAGATGTTACAGCTGCTGTTACGAGGATTGTGGTCCATACCCAATGGGAGGAGGACTCTGATGGCTACAGAGGGCAAGACAAAGAAATCACACGTTAGTCAGTGCAGTTTGTGGGAGATTCAACTGCCTTTCAGTTTCGTCCCTGCATGCATTTACACAGAAAACCAAAGCTCTGCTGTGATCCATTAAAACAGTCACCTACTGATGTGAATAGATAGATAGATAGATAGATAGATAGATAGATAGATAGATAGATAGATAGATAGATAGATAGATAGATAGATAG
>JAVDPK010001123.1:5839-24470 GCA_034780415.1 Cichlasoma orientale
TTAAAGGGTTTTCATTGAAATTTATACAGCTGCCATCACCAATCTCCTACGGATCTAGAAGAGAAGTATCCCTGATAGTATAGGCTCGTTTGGTGTTCCAACTATTCAGATTAATAGACACTGGCATTTTGGACTATTACAGTCACGAAGGGTTACACTAGCAATGCTAGTAACCACACAGGTGCTGACACAGAATTGATTTGAACTAAATCAGATCGTCGTCATCAATACCCGATCTAGCTAAAGGCCCTCCCCACGTGTGATCATGTACCGCAGCCGATCAAGTTACAAAATCAGAAACCATTTGAAGAAAATGATTTCCTGTGAGGAAATACTGCAATATTCACAGTTTCCCTCCATGTCAATAAAGGCTTGCTTTATCCTAAAGGGCTTTAACAAGATAAAAACAGTTGTCTCTCTTTTTGACAGTCTCTCTTTCTCACGCTTTCATGATTATGAATGTGTTTATATGCAAGCATATAGACGGATGTGTGCGTATTTATCTTGGATTGTGCAGCCTCAGTACTCTTCAGAGAGAGTAGATGACTTATTGATTAAAAAGACTGGTTTATTCAGATGAAGCATCTGGAGAGGCCTCGGGGCTTGTTTTTAGTCATAGAACCATCCCCATCTATTCTCAATCCCCCTTCTCCTTAAAACACATCATGCATCTACAACATCTACAACAGGAAAAAACAAAACAAAACTAAACAAAACAAAACACAACAAAAGTAAAAAAAAAATAAAAAAAATAAAAACAGAAGTTCTGGAAATTCTAGCTTGTCATTTATTTCTTGTAGCATCAGAATAGCATCAGAATAGCCCAGTTAGGGAGACTGAAGACATTTCAGCGATGAGACTTTTCTGTTTATTACCCCAAGCATGCAAAACTAAATATCACTTCTGGGTTTTTACAAATAATAAATGAGTTTTTTTTTTCTGACAGAAATGCTGAGTTGCTCTGAAAAACTGTTTACTATTCTTACTGCAGCCGTCTTTCACAATGAGCTGTGTGGGATAACAGCAAGAACCAGTTCCAGCTTAAAAAAGATTCCAAAATATCCGGTCCTTCAGAATTGTTTGTCTCTAAGTTTATTCATTTTGGCAATTTTTAGTTATGCATTGCAAAACAATGATGTTAAACCCCTGACCGTGGAGCGTTTGCACACGAGTCACGTACTGTACAAGGCAGATTTCTCCTCTTTGTCTACACTTTGTTCTTAAAGGCTTAAAGTCAATTGATGCCTGCATAGGCATTCCTTTTCACCCAAAGGAAATTGATTAGAAATCAATATAAGTGATCAATAAACAATGGCACATATAAGCAGAACAGATTACGACAATGCTGTCAGTAAAATCTCATCAGTAGCCATGCATAAGAAGATGGGTGGTGTCAGGAGATCGATGCCTAATCAGCCTGTCAGTCCAGTAATATCTGCAGCACCGTGGGGACCAGCTCCACCAAGGAGGTTATGTTTTTGGTAGCGTTTGCGTGTGTGCATTTCATTCTGTCTGTTTCGACTGATTTCTGATTAAACTTTGTAGAGCTGTAGAGTGGGGTCATGTTAACAATGCATTCAAATTAACCTTACATCCACCAAGAGCTCCAAGATCACCTTAATGATTTATTGGCCTCATAACTTAGAAACTATGATTTTTAGAAATGTGGTGTGTATTGTCAGCCTATAGAAAGTACCATCAAAAGATTTTTGGCCAAACATTTGACCTCTGACCTCTGATTTCTCTGTAAACATTAATGATAATAATGCCATATAGAGCTATTTAAAACTATGTTTCTTACTGCCATTGTTTGTATTGACAACATGTAGGGAATGCTATATGGGGATTCTCTTTTGCATTTCACATCCACCTTTCTTTCAAGTTGACCCCCAAATGTGCTCCATCTTTAAAGAAAGTATTGCTAAGAGAAAGAGAATGAGCTGCCTAGTTAGTTAGAAATATACTGCAGTATAATATTATATAATAAGCTCTTGTTATCTTTAGTTTTCCTCTTTGTGTTTTTGAATGTCAGTTCATGGATTTTCCCCTTGTAATCTCACATTCCTTATGTTTTACTGAATGTTTTCCTTTTTCATGTGCCTCGAGTCTCCACGGTCTGCATCTCCCTCTTCTCTGTGTGAAATTATTTTTTCGTGCTTTATTTTGAAGGTTAGTTCCTCACGCGGCCTTTGGTGTCTTTACTTTCCTCTTTTCATTTTGTCGCCCTCGTTAGTGTCTGATTGAGTTCCTTATTACTCTCCGCTCCCTTGTGGGTGTTTAATCTGTGTGCTCTGCCTCAGTCTTTGTCATTTCTGCTCCCTTTTGTTTACAAGCCTCCTCTGTTGTTTCCTTCCGCAGGACTCACTGTTATTGGATTACTTGCCTGTGGTGATTTTTGTTACAATTTCTGTAGTCATTTTTTTTTCTTTTCATTCTGTAATGACATTTTCATTCATTAGAGGTTTTACCATCTACCTGCTTGTCCCTGTCATGTCTGTGTTTTGGCTCCTCATTTTGAACTAAAACATTCCCCGAGCTCCTTTTCACTCTGAAATGTAGTTAAAGCTAAAATGTGGTCATGTATACTTCATTCCTCTTGATTTGTTAATCCAATAAATGAAACAGTATTTCTCATTAATGTGACCAAGACAACTTTGCTTGACTGTATGCTCTCTGTAGACCTGTTGGCTTGCCAATGCCTTCTTCTCTTGAGCCATGTCAGGAAGCTTGATAGTCCTCATCACTGTTGCTTGTTGGGATACCAGGCCATGGTTTATGTGTGGCTGACAGACTAAATCTTGTGCTAGGTCAGGGCTGACATGACTTATATACCACCATGGGAATGCTTTAGATTTACTGCAAGTCTTCGTCAAGGTGCCAACGTAATCTGCCTAATCTGCCCCAGAGCTGGGGATTTGCCCCATGCTTACACAGGATCCTTCACGGGGGTTAGTGCACGAGGTGCAGAATACCACAAGTAAACATGTTAGTGCTTACTCGTGAAGTGGTAAAGCTCCACATGTTTGAGAAAACATTTTTCATCCCTCACCCTTCCACAGGTTGGAAGGGATGAAACAGCTGATTTAAACACCCCTGGGTTGACCTCTCTTACCCCGACACGTGAATCCATGCTATCTCCATCTCTGCACTACAAAGCCTTTAATCTTAGGCCTTTTTTTTTTCATGCAACCCTGTATTATTGGTTGAGCAAGTTTGCCGTGGCCTTCACGAAACACAAGCGTGTGATTTAAGTGGAGGTTTTCACAAGTGCATGTGAAAGTTCCTGTTTTGACAGGTGCTTGAACCAGGGATTAAAGTGGGGATGAGAGATGCATTAATCAGAGGATTCATCCTCTGCTGCTGTTCTCATCCCTCTTACTAAATATACTGCATCAAGCTCGGCCAGCGAGGGTGGGATCGGAAGACTGAGGTGGTGTAAATGTGGTTTCTGAGCTGTCAGAGAGAGGCTTATTACTGGGGTGGACATGCATTTACAGGTCTTATTTCATAGGTATGCGTGCGCGTGTTGTGCGCACAGTTTTGTGTGAGCATGTCTCTGCTGATTTGGACAGTAAGCTGAGCTGAGAGTGAAGCCTGTGCGAGGTTTGTTTTATCTTCAAGCACTGCACTCTTGGAGCTAGTCCGCGGTTCCTAATGCGCTAATGCGAGAGGCAGATGGCTCCCTCTGTCTCTTTCTCTCCTCTCTATTCGTGTTTTCGTCTATTCCTCCAACTCGAGTGACTTCTATTCACCCCCCATACAGCATGTGTGTATGCATGTGCATGCGAGGTGCTGAGTTCATCTCACGGTCTAATTGAGATGACATTTCTGCTCTCCAAATTAAATTATTCAGGTCTTCTTATTCATTTGTTCTGCTGTTCCTTTGTTCCCCGTCCACCAACTGCCTCTCTTTCTCTCCGGGCCAAAAACCTGTGCTCATAAAAAGCATTGACCCCAAAACTAGAGAAACCATAACTTGTGTCTTTATTTGGGGCCTTTGTGATGAGGCCAGAGCTCATTCCGAGCGGTGTGACCTTCAGAGAGAGTCAGAGTAAAGGCTGAAGTATTGCTGGAAGGAATCCTTCAGTTGTCACCACTGGTTGAAAGCAATTTATAGTTTTTCTGTGATGTTACATCATGACAGGAACGCCCACCTGGGGGGCAAAACAGGGCTTTCGTCCACTGACTGCCTCTTATTTTTGTACCAGCTTTGTTTAGCCAAATTGCTGTATGGCAGTTCAGTCGGATGATAAGCCATTCAGTTTGTTCACAGTGTGGCACAACATACAAGTACTACCTGGTTACTACTGCTCTAGACACTGTCTCCAGTGACAGTGAAACTGACAACCTGATGGATTAACATTATATAGCTAATTAGCACTTCACTTTGCTGTGACAGTGCAGAATGTATTACATTCACCTCCCAAATGGCAGCATAATTTCATTCAGAATGAAAAATAAATATGCACTTTTATAGACTTTGATCCTGGTGGCGCGTGAGGGCTGGGATTGTACGCAAGATATTTTTAAATATCCCCCAAAGGGGAGCTCTGGCAGTGATTTCACTGTTTTTAATGATTGAAATCCTCCAGCTGGTGCTGTATATGGATTGCAAGTGCCCAAATTTTGCAGCTTTTCCACACATATTTGTTTTGCTCTAAAAGGTGATCTAAATATTTGTGGCTTGAAACAGATGGAAAACTAACAGGCTCCAAGCCTGTGGAGTGTTTGGGGGCACGCTGGAACGGTGTTCTGCCCTCCAGCTCTCCGTGCCAGTCACGTGGCTGGAAATTATGGATTGACTGGATTTCTTAACTAGAGACCTTCTAATTATAAAAACTAAAATCAAAGCTACCGAAGGTCCTTGAGAAATAAAGGTTTTGGTTTTTGTTGTGCTCTGTAATCAGAAATTCAGAAACTTTTCTATTCTTTGTGAGCTGTACTTCAAAAAGTTAAACCAGATTTATTATGAAGGTGCAGCTGCATGACATTGAGGATGAAGCAAAACCGTATTTGTACTGTGTTTCTAAAATTGGCAGTCGTGACAGCAGGAGGTTAAGCTATCCATCATAGGAAAAAGCTGGATTTTTTTTTTCTTTTTCGCTTGCCTTTATTGCAGCTCGGTTCTCATACTTATCTGCTCAGACGTCTGTTTTCCTTGGCTCATCTTTGATGCAAGAAGTTGCGGGACAAGAAACCGGCATATACCTTGATAAAAAGGAAACTTCACTGCTCTGGTTGCATCTGGCTTGCATCACAGACACTCTCCCGTACACACGTTTAACTTGCTCACTCTTTCACTGTGAACAGGCTTGGGTATTGGTCTCTGCATACCTTTTACTCAGCTAGTTTTATTTTCAAGATCATGAACTTGTATTTAAATTTTAATAATACGGCAAGCCAGGATGAGGGGTGTTTCTGACTGTGAAACGGCTTGTCCCCATTGGCTGCAGCCTCCATTACATTAGGTGTGAAGGCGTAGATGGGGGCAGCAGACTGTTTTGCCTCTAGAGCAGGGTTGTCAAACATAAGGTGCAGGTGCAAGAATTGGTCCAGCAAAGGCTCCAATGTGGCCCACTGGATGGTTTTGGAAAATGTGAAAGAGTGCATAAATTTTGGACTGTTATCTATATTTTCACAAGTTTTTGTCAGTCTGTGGTGCGGGTGGGACTCAGATGCAGATCCAGGAGAAAAATTAACAGGCTTATTTACAATGAAGCAAAGGCAAGATTTTGACAGCTGAAGGATATCGAGTTAGCGAATCCAAGGCTCCAATACAGACCGGTCCACAGATAAATCTCTCCACAAGGAAAACTCTCTCTCTCTCTCTCTCTCTCTGTAACTCACTCAGAGACAGTGTTGGATTCTGTTTTCAGATTAACAGTCAGGCGTTGGCCGAAGGCCTTCCTTCCTCTTTAATAGCACACAGCAAACTAGATACTATGAAGAGGTGAGTTCATTAATCCCAGGTGTGCAGGACTGCAGGGCCTGAGAAGAGGTAGGACCCGCCCCTGAAACACAAGGTGTGGTTAACTCAAAGATCCACACCCACTTTTGACAACATTTTTTTATGCACCTATGAGACAAAAGTTGAATGTTTTGGAAGGTTTACGTAATCTGGCATGAAACTAAAAAGAACGTCAGACCAACAGTCAAACATGGTGGTGGTAATGTGATGGTCTGGAGCTGCTTTGCTGCTTCAGGACGTCGACGACTTGCCATAACTGATGAAACCATGAATTCTGCTCTTGCTGCAGAGGGTGGCACAAACAGTTATTAGGTTTAGGGGGTAATTACTTTTTCACATAGAGCACATTGAAGGTAAAAACACTTCTGCAAAGGAAACACCTTTGCACCCTCAATTATAGCTCCTCTGGCAGGCCTCCTCACTACTCTGTCCTTCAGACGCATTTTAGGAATTGAGACATCCTTCAACATGGCACACTGAGGTCGATTTCTGGGTCACATGCAGGAGGATGGAGGAGACGAAGAGGCACAAAACAGAGCCATGAAAAAAAAAAAGCCTTGTATTTCTGAAAAGTAGTACACCTTGTACAGACAAGAGACAGCACAGGACTTTAGAAGAAGCAATGAACCACAGTACTGAAGAACTGAATGCTGAAGAAGGTGCTGTTTATGTCTAACATTTAATATCAGAATGGATTTTGCAAACAGTAACATTGTTGCTCGAGGAGACAGAAAAAGGGCTGCGTGTGTTTGGAATCTTAAGTGAGAGAGTTGCAGCACTGCCAAATTACTCATATATAGGTCAGGGACAAGAATTTGTGTTCACGTAAAGGAGAAGTGTGTGTGCGTGTCTCTGTCTCTGTGTATGACTGACAGAGAATTTCTTGCGCTCTGAAGTGAATACCATAAACAAACATCAGTGCACAGTGAAGACATGCAGCAGTCTGCCCGGGAATCTGCTGGCAGCCTCTGAATTTGGTTTTTGATTTTTAAAATGAAAACAATTTCCTCTGATGAATCAGTGTGTGAAGAGATGACTGAAGTTGTCTAGTATTAACAGATAGAATTTAAAAAATCTGTACAAATAAGTAAGCTTAGTTAAGTTCCAAAGATAACAGAAGTTTATTAATGTTTGAGCTTTACAGACATAACTCTGTAAATATAGATTTGATGGTATGTATTTGATAAAAGAGGAATGCATGGATTTTAGATTTCAAGTATAAGTTCAGGCCTCAGACATGATATCCATTTGCAGTTATGACAGATAAGAACAGACTGTTCTCATATTTAAGCAACTTGAGCCAAAAGAACCATAGAACCTTCAAAATACACTCACTGTGCACTTTACTAGGTATACCTGTTCGGCTGCTTGTTAATGCAATCAGGCAATCACATGATTGAAATTCAATACATTTAGGCATGGTGACATGGCCAAGACAGGCCGCTGTTGTTCAAAACGAGCATCAGAATGTGGAAGAAAGGTGATTTCAGTGGCTTTGAATGTGGCACGGTTGTTGGTGCCAGACAGGCTAGTCTGAGTATTTCAGAGACTGCTGATCTGCTGGGATTTTCTCACATAACCATCTCTAAGATTTACAGAAAATGGGTCGAAAAAGAAAATATCCAGGGAGCGGCAGTTCTCTGAGTGAGAATGCCTCCTTGATGCCAGAGATCAGAGGAGAATGGCCGAACTGCTTCAAGCTGACAGAAAGGTGAGAGTAATTCAAATAACTCGTTACAACCAAGGGATGTAGGAGAGACTGTCTGAATGCACAACATATGGAACCTTGCGGCAGGTGGGCTACAGCAGTAGAAGATCAAACACTGGGTACCACTCCTGTCAGCTAAGAATGGGAAACTGAGGCTATAACTCAAACGGGCTCACCAAAGCTGGACAATAGAAGACTGAAACAAAGTGCACCCATCTTCTGATGGAAGTGCCATTCTTGATGATCTGCATGTTTTATTTGTTAGATTTTTTTGCTGGATAACCTTCCTGATGCAACTCTCCCCATTTATCCATGCTCGTGACTGGCACTAGGAGTGCGCTAGGCTTGTTGCCCCCAGCAAAAAGTTCAAAAAAGAGGTGAAGAAGAGAGTGCAGATTGGGTGGAGATGAGTGCCAGGGATGATTTGTGACAAAAGGATAAGAGCAAGAGTGAAAGGGACAGTTTGCAAGGTGGTAGGAGACCTGCGATGACTTATGAGTTGAAGTCGGTGGCACTGACAAAAAGACAGTTTAAGCTGGAGGTGGCAGAGTTGAAGATGCTAAGATTTTCACTGGGAGTGACCAAGATGGAAAGGATTAGAAATGAGTATATCAGAGGCACAGCTCAGGTTGAGTGGTCTTCCAGAAGAAGAAGACCCATCTTCTGATGGCTGCCTCTGGCAGGATAACGTACCATACCACAAAGCTCAGATAATGTCAGACTGGTTTCTTGAACATGACAATGATTTCGCTGCACTCAAATGCCCTCCACAGTCAGCAGATCTCAAGCCAACAGAGCACCTTTGGGATGTGGTAGAATGGGAGATTTACATCATGGATGTGCAGCTGACAAGCAGCTGACAGCAACTGTGTGATACTGTCACCCCAATATGAACCAGAATCTCTGAGGAATGCTTCCAGCACCTTGCTGAATCTATACCATGAAAAATGAATGCAGCTCTGAAGGCAAAAGGGAGTTCAACCCGGTACTCGCAAGGTCAACTAAAAAGTTTGTTCCAGTTGTTTGGTCTCTCATTGTCTCTGTTACTTTATTAAAATGTCTAAAAGATATCCAGTTTATTATGATAAAAGAAATAAATACAGATGTTCAAATGATTCATTCTGACACCATGTTTTCATTTAAAAAACAACTAGATGATTCATTATAATTTACCAACATACTTGCAGCTTAATTTTCTATCAGTGACAAATTATTTCAGCTCTAAATATTTTTCAAATTTAAATGTGAACTGTGCCAAGTTTCAAAACTGAGAGGATTTAGGGGGTGCAGTTGGTTGCTGTGTAGGATCCAAATACAGATGAGTGCAAGCAGGCAGAGTTTAACAAAAAGCAAACTAGGGGGACAATATATATATACACAGAAGGGTAATTAGGGCAAGTGGAAACAGCTGTGGAGAGCAAGACACGGGTGAACAAAATCACAGCAGATGAGACAAAGGAACCAAAACTAAAGGCAAAGCACAAAGAACACAAACTGAAAGCAGGAAGTGCAAACTAAATGGGGAGAACACAGACACACAAAAGAACTTAACATAGAGGACACAAGAGGATGGGACACTGAGGAAGGAACTAAACTATAAAGCAACTGGGAACTAGGGACAAAACTGAATACATTAAAGTATACATGAAGTAAATATAAATGCTGGGTACACTGACCCAGGACCATAACAATGCAACCAGTGAGTGTTTAAAGTAAAAGCTGAGAGACCATGTAAAAGATTAAAAAGAAATAATCCTCTCTATAAAACAAATTTAGGTGCAATTTCAACCACTTTATCTCCAGCTTGGTGCAGAAGGTAATTACTGAAAATCTTTCCAGTATCTACCTGTCACCCCAAAATCCAATCCTGTTCCTTTTATCTCTCATTGTGGGAGTAGTATACAACCCTCTGCTTGGTGCTGAGCGGGTCATTTCAGGGGTCAGGGTTTTTTAATTGGATAATCCAGTCCCGAGCCAGCTGAGATTAGCAGCTACTCAAACCTAGGGAATTGGTATGATAGTGCTTGACCTGCATGACCATACTGGGTTAAGCAGCAGCACACAGCTTCACCTGAGGGTAGCACATAAGCTACCAGAGATGATGGGAGAAACTTTGCTCAAAAGTACCCAATTTCCAAAATTTGAGATATGAAATTTTGAGATGGTCCTCCTGCAACGGAAGCAGTTTACTATATATTTTTTTAAAGTTAGGCAACATTTAGCAGTCGCCTGAAAGTGTGCAAAGTGTGCTGGAGTCATCACTTTTTGAACAAAACATCAAACAGAGCTTCAATATTTTAGTGTCTGTTTTAAGCCAAGCCATAATCGTTTTCATAATGCTTACCAAACCTAACCAAACATTAAAAATGGAACCCAAAGTTCTCCGAGTCTAAGTGGGCCTGCTTCAGACAGCAGGAAAAATATAACCAATAGGATGGCTTAGCTGGAAATTTCTGCAGGAAACAATTTCTAATCATATAACAGCCCTCTTGAGGTATCAATATTATGTCCTGAAACCGTGTAATAAACTGTCAATTGTCTTCATGGTGGAGCCTTTAACAAGAGTCAGTGACTGTGCTCATCATTTTCTGCAGCCGTGCGCTTATGTTCACACACCCCCTCATGAGTGTGCCTCAGAATCTGGCACCGCGTTAAGCCCGGGAATGTGCATGTGTCGGTGCTGTCCCCCTAATCCTTACAGCAAATAAAGGGAGGCTTACTCAGTCTGGTGCACATACATACTGGAGCAGGCAAGTGAGCATAGATGGGACATGCTTCACATGCACTGGCACGTGCACTGTTCATATCTTTCTCCCCTCCATCTGGCTAATGCCTCATCCTTCCATTATTTCACCTCTCTAAGATTGTCTCTCTTCAGCATGCTTCAGCCTTCCTCCGACCCTCTTTCTAGCTTCTTCCGTGTCCTCTGTTTTTCCAACTCAATTGCGAATTCCTGCACAAATGCTCACGGTGTCCCCATCTCTTTGCCACACCAATCTGAGTTTTGGAAATTGGCTCAAAAGCGCAAGGATTACCCCCATACCCACAACAGTCACCCCCTCAACTTTCCTCTGCAGGGCTCAACAGCCGCTAGTGTCCCATAATGAGAGAGCGGCTGAGCTGCTGAGGTGGGATTTATGATTAGTGATGGGTACTCACCCTCTCAGAGTTGTAAGCTGTGCTGTGGTCCCAGTTGAGCTCAAGAAAGGCCTCTCTGGTCGTACAGTCAGGACCTAAATATGCACTCTCTTGTGTCTTTGTTTTCTTGTAAAGCCTTTTATCATTGGCATTCATTTTCCTGGCACCCCGCAGGCTTGGGCAGTCTTTTATATTATGTTAAGATATCTCTGTTGTCATGGTATTTAATCAGTGATAGTGGGTATGATTGAGCAGTGGGTGGGCTCAGCTGTCTCATTAGCCAGACACAGCTGTGCTGCTCTGCTCACATCTTTTTCAAGCACATAAATGGACATGACACAGCAGGAGCAGGTGAGACTGACCATAATGTAGCCCGCAGGTGATGGGAGGCTCTCAGCTGGATCACAGGACACAGGAAACTACAGAATAATTAACATGTCAATTAATCTGATGTCAACTTCTTGAAGTATTATTAGCAGTAATTATAAATATTATTAACTACAAATCTTGGTCAGTTTAGTCTGATAATAAAGTATGTATGCACCATAAATGCTAAGCATCACTTGGTCTACAGAAGATAAGATCAATAAGTACAAATTGTTGCCATTAATATATTATCACTCCAAAATTTGACGCACAAATATATAGGGGACCAGGCAGATCTGATTGATGGATGATGGCGTGTGCTATGTCAGATGTGCCAGAGTATCAACAACAACAACTAGACATATGTCTGCATAGCTTAGGACACACTACAGACCTTTTACTGTGCAGAGGGCTCCACTGAGCCAAAGCTTTGTAATAAAATGACTGTACAGCTTTTTAATTTGGGTTTTTAATAACTTAAATGTAATAGACATTCTCCTTTATCAAATGGCCAGACATAAAAATAAATTGCATACATCAGTCATGCTTTCCTTCATTTTGGGATTGTTGTTGGAAGCCAAAATTGTAACTGATATTAAAATTTGATTAACAGAATGGCCCTACTTTCAGTGTGAAAGCTGTATCATGGCTACACTGATGATGACACTGCTACCTGACATATTAGATTCTAGGTTAATAAAAACTGCTGCCTAGCTGGAGGGTCTCTATACGGAAGCAATATTGCCATCTCATGCAAATTAGGTAAACTCTGTGTAATACTTAGGATTAGTTCAGGGTGTATTCTGTCACCCAGGAGCCTGCTTGGACTGCTCCAGCACCCATAACCCTGCACGATATAGATGTTTTAAAGTATGAATGTAAAATCCCTTTTTAAAGAAGCTAAGTTCAAAACTGAGAAAAATAATGTCACAAACAACAGCACCTGTGCATGTGTCAGCATAAAAACTGCTAAAAATGTTTCCTTTAAATATGATGCTGAGCTTAGTTGCTTAAATGTTGATGTTGATGCTGATATCTATACTGATATGGACTGGGTAATGTGTTAGGAATGAAAAAACGCCACATTGTATACTCTTGCCAGTTGCCACATGCTAATGGGTTAAGGGCCTTCTACTGTTGAGACTGTGCTGGAAGACACAGCAAACCTTCTGGCAATGGCACATATTGAGTTGGACTACCTGTGCAGGCTTTGTAGGGGCCAGGTATCGCCTCATGCTATCAGTAGTGACAATGGCGCTAGCCAAATGAAAACTAGTGAAAAACCAATCACAAAAAATATGAGCGGCCTCCACCGGTAAAACCATTCCTGTTTTGGGGGTTGTCTTACTGTTGCCCCTCTAGTGCACCTGCTGAAACTGACTAACAACTCCCTCTGCTACTTATCTGACCATATCAATATCCCAGAAGTTTAACTGACTTCAGTAAGTTGAAGTAAAAGGATAGCAGATATGTGGGACAGCTACTAGTACCTGGGTATCCCAATGGGAAGCATGATAAAGATGCACAAAGGTCAGCCACAGCCAAATGCCTCCAGAAAGTAAGACAGGTGCTGAGAAGCCAGCTGTACAGTAGGAATAAGCTACAAGCCATCAATACATGTACCCTACCCATAACCAGATACCCAGCTAGAATGATAAGCGGGGTAATGTGTTAGGAATGAAAGGATGCCACATCGTATACTCTCACCACATGAGGCCGGGCATTGTTGTGCACCAGGTGGAACCCAGGACTGGCTGCCCCAGTGTAGGGTCTGACAATGGGTCCAAGGATTTCATCTTGATACATAATGGCAGTCAGGGTGCTGTTGCCTAGCCTGTAGAGGTCTATGTAGCCCTCCATGGATATGCTTCCCCAGATAATCACTTACCCACTACCAAACTGGTCATGCCGGTTTGGTGGCCGCCACAAGAGGAGATGCTACTGATGTCAAGACACGAAAACCTCTCACAATGCACAGAGGTCTCCACTCAAAGTCCAGCACCCTGAGGCTCTATGGAAAGAGGGAGAATGAGGATTAATGAGTGTCAGAGCCACAATCCAGGATAAAACATGAAGTATCCATGTATACATCAGGACGATGGACCCCTGAGATGAGCTGCTCAAAGAATGCCTCAGGCAGCTGAAGACAGACGGTGATGAAGAACGGGATGAGGAGCGATTGTTGCTGACAAAGTCTCTGCATTGGATGTACTATCGACAAATAGAGGAAGTGGCTGACATCAAGAAATCCTACCAATGTTTAGAAAAGGCTGGCCCAAAGGACAGCACAGAGGCTCTGATCATGGCAGCACAAGAACAGGCTCTAAGCACCAGATTCATGGAGGCAGGAGTCTACCACAGCTGGCAGGACCCAAGTTGCAGGCTATACAAAGGTGCCCTGGTTACATTCCAGCACATATTACCAGGATGTAAGATGCAAGTTGGGACCATGTACACTGAGAAGCACAACCAAGTACAAGAACATCTGTGCTGCATATGGCCTAGAAGTCCCCATGCCGTGATGGTAGACACCACCAAAGGTGGTTGGGAACAACAGGGCTAAGGTCCTGTGGGACTTTGAGTTCCAGACAGACAAGCAGCTGTTGACCAAGCAGACATATTGGTGGCTGACAAGGAGCAGAAGACCACAGTTGTGATAGATGCGGCAAATCCAGCAGACAGCAACATCAGGAAGAAGGAGCACGAAAAAAATAGAGAAGTAACACACCAGGGGTTCCAGGCACAACATCAGACATCTCTGTCCAGAAGATTACAGTCCTTCTGGACAGAAACAGCTAAGATACACTCACAACTCAGAACACTCAAAACTCTCAGGCTTCTGGTAGAGGACCTGAGCTTGAGGAACACACATATCACCCCCCCACCCCCCACCCCCACCCCTCCAGGGGGTGAGAGGGAGATGTTTTTAAATTTTTTAAAAATAGTTATACACTCACTTCATTAGTTTAAGTTGTGTGATGCTATCGTGAATATGGACCAATATCTCTCAGAATTGTTTCCAGCACCTTGTTGAATCTATGCTGCCAAGAATTGAGGCAGTTCTAAAGACAAAAGAAGGTCCAACTCAGTATTAGCAAAGTGTACCTAATAAAGTGTCTGATGAATATATATGTAGATGGTTTGACTCTGCCAAGGCTGCCCTTTGTCACAGATTCTGTTTTATGGACAGAATTCCCAGACATATCCAAGGATGTCTTCCTATTAAAGTTGGAGGTAGAGGCCATGGAGAGGAAGCAACTCAGCAACAGCTGTGCCTTGCACCTCAACACTCGGGTTTGTTTACAGGTTGTGGAAGGTTTGACTGAGTTACTGTAGTTTGTCAGAGTACTGTATATATCAGTGACATTTGTTCATACTGGTTTAGCCAAGTTATTATTATTATTTTTTAATCATTTGGCTTAATTGGAAACATAGTGAATTAGTCATTTTACACTTTAGTCTTTTTTGAATGTTGAATGCCCTTTATACACTTTGTAGGTGTTACTGAAGTCTACATTTTTTCTTTTTTTCTATATATATATTATCTTTAATGGCCATGGCAATCATTTAGTCAAAAACAAATCTATGACACAGCCCTAAACCACCTAGAGATGAGAACACTTACACATCTATGAGATGACAGGACACATAATGCGTAAGGGGTTAGAAGTGTCTACATAATGTGTGAGTGTAAAGTGCATTTGTTAATGAAGCATAAGGAACTGGCATGTTAAAAAGTCCTGTGAAGTCAGTGTTCCTGACTTGTCCCTAAAATTTGAGTCTGTCACATTTCTGAACGCATGATTAAGCTGTCAGAAGGATGCTGTTAATGTCTTTGCCTGCAGGAATATGCCCACACTGTGAATAAGTAACTGTGGAATGAAATTGTGTGTTTATGCGAGAAAGAGGGTGAAAGAGAATAAGTTTGGACATGTTTTTTTTTGTATAAAGAATCTGTAGCACAGTTGTGCACAATGTACGTATTAAACAGTAAATCTCTTTAGCTTGTGCAGAAGCTGTATGGCTGCATTCTTTTTAAGGTTTTGACATTGTGTGATATATTCTTCTGAATGGATATAAAAATTCCATATGAATGATAAGATCTTGTATCTTGACAATCGTGCTTCTTCCATTGTTGTATTTTACGAGTTGGTACCCGATTGTGTGCATGTGCTTGCAGCAGCGTGTGTGTCTGCCATATGTTCGAGTAATGTGACTTGAATGAACAAATCCTTTAGGAAAAAAATTGCATCCTTCAGTCTTTTCCCTTCCCAACCAACAGTAACTCATGTCTAGTGTAAGGTACCATGACTTTCTCTCCTTAAATCTTTGAGTCTCGTCGACCTAGGTGGCACTGTTGTGATTACACATGGTATCAACCTACACAGTAGATTACAATCACCATATTTGTCCCTCTAAAATCAGAGTTAATCCATGTGCATCATAAATGAATAATAAAAAAAGAAATTGACATTAAATAACATTATCTATCTAATTAACAGGAGTCAATTAATAAGACAACCAGACAGAAACCTGAACTAAGACTGGTTCTGCATTATTAGCACAAAACAGGGCCACATGTTGAAGTCCATCCATCCATCCATCCATCCATCCATCCATCCATGGCAGCAGTCTATAAATGTAGACACTCATACTGCCCTGTTTCTGGCTACCTCCTTTGGCTTTTCCAGGGGAACTCCAAGGTACTCCCAAGCCAGTAATTATTTCAGTGTGTCCTGGGTCTAGTCCAGGGCCTCCTTCCAGTAGGACATGCTTGAAAGAGCTCACCTAGGAGACATCCTGATCAGATGTCCAAACCACTTCAAATGCCTCCTTTCATTGTGGAGTCTACTGAGTCCCTTCCAAATGATAGAGCTCCTCACTCTATCTCTAAGGGAGAGTTCAGATGCTCAGGTCTCTCTTCACCTCAACAGACCAGTACAGCATCACTGCAGACATCACACCAATCCATCTGTCAGTCTTACACTCCATTCTCTCCTCACTCATGTGCAGGACCACAAAGTACTTAAATTCCTCCACTTAGGGCCGCAGCTCATGCCCAATCTGGTGTGTGCACTCCACCCTTTTCCGTCTGAGAACCAGGGCCCCAGACTTGGAGGTGCTAATTGTCATGTTAGCCGCACTCGGCTTCAAACTGCCCCAGTGCAAGCTGGAGGTCATGGCTCAATGAAGGCAACAGAACCACTTCATCTACATAAAGCAGAGAAGAGCTCCTGAGACCACCAAACGCGAAGCCTGCCACCCCTGTGGCTGTGTAGAATTTGACATCAGAAGTTGAAGTAAAAGCCAGTACGCCCTGCCCATAGATAACACTGAGGGTGTTTTAAAACCTGCATTGTTTAGTCTGATAGAATCAGACTTGTTTTTTCCCCACTTCATTGCTTTGATTTGTTTGGGCTGATGCAAAGTCTAGTCACAGAAAATCTTGAAAGTTGTATGCTTTCATGCTGTCCATAACCTTCTGAGTATTCGTGCTAACAAACAAACAGACAAACTGAACTGCCTGCTCGTTGGAGGTTACGTGAATTATTTAATGGGTTCCTTTTAATATCATTAGTTTTTGAGGCTGCAAGTAAACATTGTGGATCTAAGCACTATTTTGTAGTTTTCAGTGGGCTTTTAGTTCAACAGTGGAGCAGTAGATGGTATTCCTGCATAATATTCCTGTGTCCTGTGTGCAGCTCTTTGTAAAAAGCATTTGAGCTCTTGGTGACTGTCGCAACAAATTCAAGTGAAAGTGAAAGCTTCCTCTTCTATGTCTTTCCTAATTTTGCTCCTGTTTAGTTTGCCCTTGTGCTCAGGCATGCTGCTGCCCCCTCAGATTATGTGTAAAATAAACAAACACAGCTTCTGAAAGAAAATGAATATTCATTGTAATTACATCAAATTCAACAGTACTGTGAACTTCTACATCCAGCACTGGGGTGAACTCTGTATTAGCAAGTAAAAAACCCCCACATAACTAGGCTTTTGTCCAATTGCTTTTGCTGATATCTCTCAGTGTGTTCACTGCTTTATGGAGAGAAGCATATAAGGAGAGGCGCACAGACTGAGTCTGAAATGCAGCAGTCTGTTTCTTTGTATTTGAATCCTCTCGACATTTTGTATCTACTGACTGAAAGTATGGTCAGACTTTGGTCATCTGCCTTGAACACAAGATCAAGAGGCCTTAGAGAGACGGCAGTCTCATAATGATTCAGCCTCTCTCTATTTCTGCAAATGCTTACATCTATTTTCTATCAGAAGCCTTTCCAAGTTTTAGTCACAAGTCATGGCCTTTGTAATTCTCCATTTAGCTCTTTTAGTTGAATCTCAGTTCAGCCTCCATATTACAACATTTGACTCAGAGATACATTTTTAGAAAGCCTTGCTTCCTATGTTTGTGTGGACAGTCCTAGCTGTGTCCTCCTTTCAGAAAGAAAGCCACAAAGGAGCATATGAATCATAAATCTGCTGCATTGTGAGACTGCTTATTAGTATAAAAACGGACTTATTGGAAATGATGATTCAATATCTTGCATAAAAACCTATTCTTATCGTAAATAATATAACTTTTGTTCACAGAAGATATTTTGATATTACAATAGGATCAATTGGTCAATTGGTGACTGAATTTTCCAATTTTTCAGCCATGACTGGTGATCTGATTCGATGCCAGTCACATTAGCCTGCAAAGGCCGCTACAACTGTATTTGGAAGCAATATGTTGTGCAAGCATATGTTGGGTGGCACGGTGGCATGGTGGTTTGCATTGTTGCCTCACAGCAAGAAGGTCCTGGGTTCAAATCCACCATCTGTGTAGAGTTTGGATGTCTGCTTGGGTTAACCCATACAGAGGGGAATGTGGGTACTCCAGCTTCCTCCCACAGTCCAAAGACATGCATTTAATGGAGGTTAATTGGTGATTCTAAATTGCCCATAGTGTTCCTTGCCTCTTGCCCTATGGTAGCTGGGATAGGCTCCACCCCCCCTGTGACCCTCAATTGGATAAGTGGAAGAAAATGGATGTTGTGTAAACATATACGATATTAATCTGCCAAGCATATATTTTTAATGAAACAAAAAGCAGTATGGGCTTTCATGGAATCTGTCACCCTCATAATACTAATGCAGCAAGCAATCTGCCTACCAGTGTTATGTTCTACCAGTCCCTGTATAGACAACCAAGTCTGAAGTCTCCTCAGGATTGAAAAGCTCCAACTTTGACATGATCTGCTGAGACAAGCTGGCATCACTGGAGTATAAAACAGCGGCAGGTAGCATTTTAGAGTTGCATTTGCAGAGACACAAAGCGATGTAGAACATGTTAGATGAAGTAAGATATGCTGTGATGAATTTTCTTTTGGATTTAATTTACAGAAAAGTTCTGTGCTGTCACCTGGAACAGTAAGAAATATAACTTCTTAGATTGGGGGGGGGGGGGGGGGGGG
>JAVDPK010001123.1:37992-51346 GCA_034780415.1 Cichlasoma orientale
AGAACGGTACTTGTCTGACTGCATTGTGCCAAGTGTAAAGTTTGGTGGAGGGGGGATTATGTGTGGGGGTGTTTCTCAGGAGTTGGGCTCTGCCCCTTAGTTCCAGTGAAAGGAACTCTTAATGCTTCAGCATACCAGGACATTTTGGACAATTTCATGCTCCCAACTTTTTGGGAATAGTTTGGGGATGGCCCCTTCGTGTTCCAACATGTTTGCGCACCAGCGCACAAAGCAGGTCCATAAAGACATGGATGAGCGAGTTTGGTGTGGAATAACTTGACTGACCTGCACAGAGTCCTGACCTCAACCCGAAAAAAGACTTTTGGGATATATTACAGAGGCAACTGTGTGCCAGGCCTTCTCGTCCAACATCAGTGTCTGACCTCACAAAATAATTCCAATAAACACTGCTAAACCTTGTGGAAAGCTTTCCCAGAAGAGGTGAAGCTGTTATAGCTGCATCATATTAAACTCTATGAATTAAGAATGGGATGCAAGTGAAGGAAGATGAGAAAATATTTTTGGCAATATAGTGTAGCTGTGTTTAAATCCTATTTTTGGTTCTTGATTCTATACTTCTAATAGAAAGGACATAAAAGGATGTTTAGTGGGGAAAAGGGCTTCTGACTAGGCTTTGACAACCTATAATTTCAGCTGCAGACAGGCTGCCTGTGGATGTATGTGTGTTTATGTCTGCATGCTGGTTACAGATTTAGATCCCTGGTTTGGAGTACGCTCTGCAGGCTGGGAACAAGATGAGATGACAGCAATCACAGGAGGGGGTTATCAGATGTAGCCGTCAGCTGACAGACTTATTGCACTGTCTGTCCCCCTCCTGAGTCGAGGCCCAGATACATACTGTATTAGGCCAAATGCTGCCTTACTGGCCCAGTTTAGGCATAGCCTAGTTTGGAAGTGTCTGGAAGATACTGTGGGCCATCCCTGTAACATTTCTACATTTAGTCCCTTTGATTTAATGTAACTCACAGAGCAAAGTATATCAGGTAAATTAGTTTTGGTAGGTGATAAATTTCAGTATTTACTTGAACCAGATGTTGGCTTTTCTGCATTCTGTGAAGCGCTCCGGTTTTATTTAGGTTGGATGACTTCTTTTAAAGGAGCAAGAGTCATTTTTCATGAAAATCTCCCTGATGGTAAAATAGCTTTTAGATTGAGTGAACATCTTTTGATGGCTTTTTAGGACCTATGCACACAGCATATACTATTTGCCAAAACACTCACATAAATCTGTCATACAGATACACATGCACACACATAAGCAGAGAAATATGCAAAAAAAAAAAAAAAAAGAAATAAATCAACATTATCTGTTTACACATGCATATTCACTTGCTGGGAACACTGGTGCACACTTATTTTACATACAGAAACACAACTCTCAAAGTGTACGCACTTTGGGGTGGAAACAGTGAATGTGTCAGATCAGAGTTTTAATTGGAGAGACTCTGGCCAGCCTCAGCGCAGGAACAACAGAAAGCTTTTACCGAAGGAGTGCTTGGCACTTGGCAAAGCTTCCCCATTTGAAAAACAGCAAGAGACAGATTTGGATTATAACAGAAGCCAAAAAAATATATCTCTGCTCGACTGGAGCCGCAGCCTTTTTGTCTTGGCTTAAAACAAGGTTAAAAATACTGAGGCAATCTGTCAACATTACTCCTGATATAATTTCATTATTATGTAGCTATTGGCCTTGCTCACAAAGGCAGATGGGACACTAATTCACAACAGGCACATTGGTGTAAACACTTGAGCTGTACTCAAGGTTCACTTAGAGTTATCAAGAAGGGAAGTGGGGTGAAGATGGGTTACCGAGAAAGATGACACACGGGCTTACAGGAAAATTATAATTAGCCACAGTACTTTTGTATCATTTTCCTTACTTTTTGTACATTCAGGATATCTAGCACTTGACTTTATAGTAGTAATCTTGATTTCATTCCATAAATGGTGTCCAAATGGTTAATTTTCATAACATCCTTTTAATTCAGAAGCCTGTCATGTTGTCACTGTCCCAGTGTGAGCTTAAACGTCTTTGTCTGAGAATGACTATTATTTTTCTGGTCACCAACTAAATGTGACATGAAAAATAACTAATAAAGTAGTCTAAGAAAACAAAAACGTGGGACAAAATTACTTATTCTTTGACAATAAGTAATTGCGACAATTTTGGGAATAAATAAGCGTTTATGTACATTTTCCTGTGTTAGAGATCTGACTTCAGTTCAGGAGATGAGGCTTGAAGTGAGGAAGAAGAAAATATTAAGATGCTGGTTGCGCTCGCTGTCACTTTCCTTCGTGTTTTCACTTCTTTGCTGAAGGGAACCCCTTCTCAGACGGTAAAACATCAGTATGATCCTTCATATCTTGAGTCTGAAGTTCCAGAGACAAAATTTGCCTCCACAGCACCCACATGTCTATGAATTATTTTCTCTTCTTTGGCTTACTATGTATGCGGCTAGTCTCAAGACACATACATAAAATTATGATTAGGCAGAACTGGGATGTCCATCGCGGCCACTGTACTCAATATGGTGGGGCAACATGGTGGCTTCCAAAAACCTGCTCCTGCTCCTGTGTATATTTCATGGATTAATTCTAAGTGCATGAGAATGCATCGGTTTGTTATAAGATGTAATTACACACTAATCAATGTATATTGTTTTTTTCTATTAAATAACCCCCCCCCCCCCAAAAAAAATAAATCGAAATGATCTTTAAGGAGTTAAAATATTCTTCAATAACCAAAATGCGCTGAAATGTCAGACTGGTTATCTGAATGTAGCTAACATTAGCATTGCTAGCACAAGTATCAGCACCTCCAGTCTGGGCTCTCACTTACAGATAGGTTGAGGACCTTGATTATATGGGAACGTAGAGCACCACTCCTCCACATTAAAAGAATGTGGTTTGGGTATCAGACCAGGAAGCCTCCTCGAAGCCTCCAAGGTGAGGGCCGAGTGGTGGGAGACTCCAGGACAGACCCAGGAAATGAGAAATCATGTTTCTCAATTGACTTGGGAACACCTCGATGTTTCTTCTGGAGGAGGTAAGTCTGGGCATCTCTCCTTAGACTGCTGCCCCTGCAGCCTGGATAAGTGGTAGAAAATGGACTGAAAGGTATGGAACTGTGACTCATCCAGAACTGTACATTTTATTAATTGTCCTTCTGTGTATGCATGCATGGTTTGTCCTTCTCATGTGCCCCAACTGCTTTGACCTTTAGAGGGACAGTTAATGTGTCCCAGGTCCAAGGGCAGCCTGTAGCCCGTTAGGAATAAGCCGGCCAAGACAGATTGGTCGTCGCTGCAAGATAACACTCATTTCTGCCTTTTAAGAGTTATCACATTAGCATTAGTTGTCTGGTTTTAATGCAGATGTTTTCAGTTCAGCCTGCTGCATATATGTCTGGCCGCTTAAGTTACCCGCCAGCCTGTGAGCTGCTGGCTCAGGAGCCAGCAGGGGCTGTGGGCTCAATATTGTAATGGCAAGAATGATTTTTAGACAGGGAGGCTCTGACAGGCTCTAAGTACAACCGCCTGCTGAATGGAGCGGCACACTAGAGTGGAAATCTGTTGCTCCTGGGCTGTCTGGGGTCACATCACCACAGCTGACAGCTAGTGTGCACAGGCACAGCATATAACACGATAAAGTGGGAGGAAATCTAAGTCTGCCTTTGATTTGGTAAAATAGGCAGGTCAGATGTCTAATATCGTACTGATGTATTTTTCAATAAAGACAAAAAGAAAAATATTTTATTATTTATTATTTATAAGAGATTTTAAGAATTAAAATCACTCCTGCTGCACTGGTGGCAATCAGTGTAACTTTGTCCATCAGGCAGGCATTGTTCTTATTGTACCAAATAAAAGTATTGTTGAATCAAAGGAAAGCTTAGAAAAATCCTCCCCTCAAAATCTTTTTTTGTTTTTGATTTAGTTGCTTTAAAAAGTTGTGACTTTGTGTTTACCATTGCTGCACACTCATAGCTATGTCCTCGGTATGAGATTTAGCTTTGTTCACACTGTGTGCCACATATGCCCTTTAAAATGTCAGCTGGAGATGTACCGAATCTTTATTTTGACATTTTCAACAAATGCATCTGATAATGGGATAGTCGCACGCTGACGCAGAGAGATAACTGTAAAATCACTGGGTATCATCACTGCGACTTACTGATATCCCTGGATGCCTTTTAAGTTGATTACTGCAGCTAATTCAGAGTAAACGCCACAGTGATGCAGAGTCATGCCAGGGCTTGAAGAAAGTGAGCTGTGTACTGCGCCTACAGTGAAGAGATTTCCTTTTCAAAAACCCATCCCAGCAGAACATGGGGTTACATTGATAGGGTCATGAATATGGATGAGCCCAGATAGCACACCCTACTGCTGCCTAAGTGGAGCGGTGACCTAATATTCTCATACCCACTGACTGGTACACAGAGGTTGGGTGGTGCAGTGCAAATGACATAATACCAGCATTAATATTTTATTTAGCTCATCTCCTGTTGACTACATTGAACCATTACTTGTGTGCAGCATCTCCTGTTTACACTGATGTGCTCTCCCACCTGCTGTGTCCTCTTCTCTCTTTCTCTTGCACTTGTTTTTTATGCAATTAGTGTACTTTTTTTTTTTTGGGTGGAATAACAATTAAATTAAATTACATATGATAAAGATTTCCTGCAGCTCACCCTCACTCCACTCAGCAAGTTATTATGTTCATTTATTTAAATAAAAGTTTAAAGAAAGCGTCTGTGTGTGCTTGTGATGGTCCTCTTGGCATACCCCACCCAGACTTTCTGCCGCTCTTATTCCGCGTCTACTTTTCTTTGTATAAAACTTTCTGTCATTTTGATCTGCGCTCTTACTGTTCAGATCCTGACTTTGAGGCTTTCGCTTTTCACATACTTCCTACTCTTCTAGATCAAATAATAATGAGCTGTCACCATGGTGAACGTGCAGGTATAACAGCATGTGTGCGTACATGTAAGAGCCTCCAGAATTCTGACAGGAAGAACATCTGCTAAATCTGTATGATATATCGATCTGCAGATTGGAGATAGCTGGTGGAATTTATAGGTGTGTGTCAAGAAAAAGCTGATATTTCAGCAGATACAGCAGTACCACTTTGTAAAAAATATGTAACTTTTCTAAACCTGTATGAATTTAGCAGGGATTATTAATCAATATCGATGTGGCTATTAATACAAAAATTCAACTTTTCAGAGTCAGATTTTACAGCAAGGGGAATGATGCCGTTGGCCCACAATATCAACTAAAAATATTAATTAGTTAATGAATTTCTGTGTATAAAACTCACAGTACCTTTGTATAATGTCATCTATTATAATTTGTCTAAGGAGCATATAAAAATAGGTTTGGAGAAGGAAATGCCAAAAGAAAGTGATGAAGGAAACTAAATGAGATTAATTGATAAACTCAATGATTTAAGCCTCAGCCACTCAGGCCTAGAACCTGGTCAGCATTCCCCTGGCAACCAAATATGTGTACTCCCTAACTGGTTGGTGAGTGGTTGCTGGCTGTCTGTGAAATCGACTGCTAAAGCTCCAATCACACAGGCCTCTGGCAATCTTTGGACGCTAGGAAAAAATGTACATTCCCTGACCGGTTCTCAGATGGATGCTGGCAGTCACCAGGTGAAACTGGTTGCTTGGATTGCTTCGGTCACTAGTAGGCTGCCACAGTTACCTGTAGTTTGCAAAGAAGACACTTACCCGTCTGCAAACACTCACTACCTGCTCACCTAGTGATAGAAAAATTTTGATAATTGTGATGCAAATCGCCATTCAAAAATTTTTGAAACATGTTGTTGCAGTGGTAAGGCACAATTTTTACTTTAGAGGTAAAAGGTCTCCATTTCCAGTTTGTGTTATACTTTTTCATATGACAGTGCCTAATGGTGAATAGCTGGAGAGTGTTTGTAGACAAGTCTCTGTCATTAATCCAAACTAGGGATGAGTGAACAAAGCAACCACAAGAGGGCTTTTTGGGGCAGCAAGTTCTTTGAGACCAGTATCAGCTGACAACAGCCAGCAACCTTTAGCAACTAGTTGTCAACTGGTTGGAGAATGCACAATTTTTTTCTAGCAACTGGAGGTTGCCAGGGGGTCACCAACCAGTCTCTAGGCCTGTGTGACTGAGGCCTTAGGCCCCGTTTACATGAGAACATTTTCAGATGAAAACAGTGAAGTTTTGATGCGTTTCAACCTCCCGTTTACACGAGAACGGCGTGAAAATGATACTTTTTGAACACGTGTTCCAGATTTGAGCGTTTTTGAAATGCTCCGGTCTGCATTTCCATGTAAACAGGCAAAAATGCTACTTTTTGAAAACAGGGGTACTGGCACATACGCATTATGGTTGCGACTCCTATATCCACACCGCCAACTTGTGGCGGTGTGGATTATGGAAATACAGTGTTTTCAACATCTTGCGTTTCCGTGCAAACGGAGATCGTTTTTGAAACGTTTCCGTCTGAACGCGTTACTTTTGAAAAACAAACACGGAAAAATGACATTTTCCAATGAAAATGTTCTGGTGTAAACAGGGCCTTACTGCACAGTGTGGTAACATGAGTGCTCCCAGTAAAAGGAAAGTTCACACATCTTCATGGTGGTGCACACAGGCAGGAAAACACAGGTGCGGCTTTTGCAAGAGAAAATAGATATAGGTACCATTGTATTCATCATCGCACGTGTTTACAACTGTGCTCAGGCTGCACAGCTCGCAGCGAGTCTTCCACAGCTGATAGCTTCACATACAGACACCCACCCGCAAGCATCATATCACACAGTTCCTACCCATAGATACATCTCTGTCATATATTACGCAACATCTGCTAAAATATGTGACTCATGGCACAGTCATCATCTACACAGACTGTGATATCATCATACACAGACATCATTTCTATTGTGAACACACCAGTGCTTGAGAGAAAGGAGTCAGTGTAAATAGTCATCAGAACAGTCATGATGCACATCGCCAAGCAAAAAGAAAAAAAAAAAAAGAAGATTTCTCGATTTTGTGGTTTTGTTATGGTATAAAAATATCCAACGGTTTGTAGTCCTGCTTTGTTGTTTTGGCAGCTTTAGGAATCCACTGGCTTTTCAGATGTTTCTCTGCGGGGACTGTCTTTATAGCGATTGCAGTTTTCCTCACGAAAATGACGGTTATCAAAATCCCTCTAAGTGAACGTGATGACTCGCTGGCTTCCATACACAGAATTTTGGTCCATCATCACTGACTCCTTGAGTCACCATTACTTTATTTTCACTTATGTTTATCTACGCAAAACGTGATCCAACAAAAGACACTTTATTCTCATTCCAGTGCCGACATATTTGTATTTTTTCAATAATATAAGAAACATTTCCCTTATCACCTGTGGCTCAGTGCAGATAAACACTATAAATACAAAAATCCTGTACTTCTTAAAACACAAACTTCACCTGCAGCTACTGCTTTATTTACACAAACCACTTTTTTTTTTTTTGCTTTGTTGAACTATTTCACTTCAAACCCACATGGTATGGTTGTCAACATTAGCACGATTGCATAAAAACCATTACTCAACCATATATCTGCAGAAGAAAAATAGTTTCTAATCAAGTAGTATGCTCTCTCTCTTCACCATGAAATAAACAAAACAGAAAAAAAACATTTTAATGTGTTTACAGATGACTAACAAGAACAAACAGAGCTTTGTATTGATTGCTGTATTTCTCAGTATTTTCCCCTGCTTGAGAAATGCTGCTCAGGGCCAATCTCATGTGCCAGCACTGGTAAGTGGAGCACGTCTTCTTTTTGCTCATCTTGTGGTGCTACAAACCATTGTTGAAACTCACTTTTCAGACACTCTGAAGACACTTACGAATGAGGTTGTCATACAGCGGTGACCGGACTAATATCTAAAAAGGCTCTCCCTTTTTTTTTTTTTTTTTTTTGATGAATAGGTAAGATGTTGAGATGAAGCCACTTCAGCACTAAAAGGTGATTTCTTTGTTCAGGTACAAGCATGTGCATTAATTCATTACGCAGCTACCACTACAAAGCAGCGCTATTACCAAAATGCGCAAGAAGTAGGTTTCAAAAAGGCAAGTGAATGCAATGTTCTACACTTTGCATGCATTGAATTATGTCCCAGTTGCATTGTACAGTGGCTGCTACATGGGTGTGAAGTTTCTTTTCTCTGGCAGTAACAGAAAAATAAAAACTATATCTACATGTTGCCCTTCTCAGAAAGATTTTTTTTTTTAATATCACCTCCAGACTGCATCTGACATCAGGGTTTAGTGCTATGGGAATGTTTTCAGCAGTAGATGATTCACAAAGTTGCACAGACCCTCTTTAGAGCAGGAGTTCAAAAGTCTCTTTTCTACTTTTCTCTCCCTTTTCTCTCCAGGTTTTGATTATTTGGAATATATGAAGATGGGTTTTCAAGAGGACACATCTGCAATTGATAGACAACACTAGATTCAAACCCACACTTTTTTTTTTTTTGAAGTTATGGAAATTCATGCAATCTGCAATGGTTGAGGTCATTGGGAAGTTTCTTCTCCTTGAAAGTCTGGGCCTGAGTAGGTCTCAAGTGGTCTGAAAGTGAGCCATGCTCACGGCACCGTCAGCATCACTGCATATTAAATACACGTAAAAACAGAAGTTTCTGGTCAGACTTGGTTCACGGTCAGAGCACTTGGGGGACTGCTAGTTACATAGTTATTGTAACTGCTGTTCTGTGACGATCATTGTAATGGTTTTCACTACTCCGAGCATTGCACTGACATCATTTCAATTTCAGGATTGTGGTTCACACTGGAATTACACGGCAATACAGAGCCGCAGGTCTTCTGATGGCCGTCAGTGTCGAGAACTCATCGAAGGTGCTGAATAAATCTCAAAGATATATTATTTGTGATCAACCATAGAAATTAACACACTCACGATGACCTACGCACTCGTACTGCAGATGCGTGCATAGGTGCCTATGACACACATATAGGCTATATACACAAGCACACACACACACACTGAAGTTGCACTGCACTACTTTCTCATACTCTTCTAAGACAAGTCCACTTTTCTGAAGTTGTTTATTCCAATAATCTCTGTCTTCATCTCTTCTTCTTTCCAGAGTGGCCTGTCTCCCTGGCTTACTGCTGGTGTTGCTTCAGGCTGAAAACAAAACACAGAAAAGAATTTGTTAGTCTTGTTCTTTCTCTGACATCAGCATATCTGACAAGACAGGGCTCTTTAACCACAGGGAATATCGAGCCCATGGGGCGAAAGATATTTTAGTGTCTCATATGTTTGGTCCCGGGGAAGTAATTTAATTTACCTGTAAATCCGCCGTCATGCCGTTTTTCATATAGTGCAGACGGCAAAATAAACACAGTCCTCATTTGTAATATAACAAGACACTGTAACCTAGCATTGCCGTTATTATATCGCATTATCTGCTGCAGTGAAAAGAATTCCCTTTTACTGAGAGTGACAGCACGACTTTATGTAAAGCATTAACCAATAATCCGGTTTCACAATCTTCTCATAATTACAGCAGCCTTCTATCTGGCTATACTCCAAATTGAAACAAAGGAGAAAGATACGAGCATAAACCCTCATGTTTAAGGTGCAGTAATTACTGTGGATTTGGCCTTTATCTTGAACTGCTGATTGTTTTTCACGATGACAGTTGCTGCGGCTGCATTCTGTAGCTTTATCGCCACGAAACAAAGCAAGTGCGGCGCAAACATGCCACATTTAATTAAAACAAGGAGATAAATTGGATTGAAGATCATGCCAAGCAACACACACACACACACACACACACACACACACACAACTGAGCAGGCATTTTTAGCACAGGTTGTTTAAAGGACTCAATTCTTGAGATAATTAAATAAGTACTTGGTGTTTCAGTTTTCTAAATGTCATAACAGAAATCCCAACAACAACGCGCAACACCTCCTTCATCTCTGCAGCATTGCTGTGTGATTGTCCCTCTTGTCGGTTTGAGGTGCCTTGTAACTTAGTTTTAGAAGGTTTTTGCCTCAGTATGAGCTAAACATCAGCACACCCAGACACACATAATGTGAAAATGAGATGTTTGTCTTGATACGAGGGCTATCAGTCTGAGGCTGCCATGTCCCCAAACACCACAACAAATTCCACCATTTTCAACGCAGTCCTTGTTAAAATGTCACTCCTGTCCTAATTGGACTGTTGTCCCCACCTACCCAGCGTCTCTTGCGCAGACACGGACACCCACCCACACACACGTCGCCAGCTGAAACGGAGTGAGAGGAAAAAGGGAGGATTCATGGGCACCATAGCTGTCAGCACCTATTCCGGTAATGGCTGTTAAAACAGTGGCCTCTACACCCTGTCTGGTCTGTCAGGATTCATCTAGCGTGCCAGACTCTCTGAAGAGAGGAGGGCACGACTCTGGTAGCTTGTATTATTCCCACTGAGGGGACAGGTAGCAGCAAGTAAGGATGCGAGGGTAACAAGATGGGAGGGGCAGAGTGTAAACAGTGTGGGGCAAGAGAAGGGGTCAAAGAAAGTCAACAGAGCTGATAGATGTAAGCTGATAGAAAGAAAGGGTCTGAATTCAAATTATTAGTAAATATTATTACATTAGATCTACGTACCTTAAATATGTAAACACGATACGTTCAACATGTTATTGGTACACAAAGCAATATGCTAAAAAACAGAATTCATGCAAAATTAAAACTGCTATGATGATTGCATTTAGTATAAACTACTAATTATTTAGTCCAGAGTTTTTTGTTTTGACCTTTCTCCAAATCCAAATCCAAAAAAGTTGGGAAACTGGAAATTTTTTTTTTTTTTTAGAACATATCACATATTTAAACTGAGAAAGTGTCCACAGCTAATTTTTATTGTGACTGCATCAACACCCTGTCCCAAAAAAAGTTGGGGCAGGGCCACGTTTACCCCTGTGTGGGCATCCCCTCTTCTTTAAACAGCCTGCAAACGTCTGGGATCTGAGGAGACCAGTTGGTGCACTTTGGGGAGAGGAACATTGTCACATTGATGTGCCAAATGTTTTCAGTTGGTGTAAGGTGTGGACTGCAGCACCCGGGCTCTTCTCCTGCAGCTGTGCTGTTTTAATAGCTGCAATATGCGGCTTAGGATTGTCTTGCTGAAATGTGCAAGACCTTCCCTGAAAAAGACGTCTGGATGGGAGCACATGGGACTCTGGTCTCTCTTGTGCCAAGTCACAAATATTTTGAGACATCAGATATGTTTTCTATGTGCTTTTGTGAATAAAATATGGGTTTATAACTTTTTTTCTAAAAAAAAGTTATGACCCCAAAACATTTTTTTCAGTGGTCCTAATCCTCTTCTGTACAGTCCCATAGGTATTCAGTGTACAATTATCTAAAGCTGGGAAAAGTGTCAGATTGTCATATTTGAGAAGCTGGAACTACATACAGATTTTTGAAAGAAACTTGAAAGAAATTATGAATTAGCAGAAGTAAACAGCAGAAAAAAAATTAGAGTAAGAAGAGCGGGCACACAATTTTTTTTAAAGTTTATTTTCAGTTAATATTTACAACCACTCGGACTGATATTTAACTAACCCTAAACAAATACAGGAAATCTTCACATTTCTGGAGCTTCCACTAGCAAATCTTTACAGGTTATTGTAGTGTGTGAAGTGCAGAAAGACAACGATACATTTTGTTGTAATTGGTTGGTTGTATTGCACAAACTATTGTTATTAGTACTACCTTTAACATATTCAGTGCTGCACCAGGTTAAATGTTGCCTGCTTGTTTGAATGTAGAATTCAACCATTCAATAGTTTTCTGGTCACTGTCATGTGAAGGGCATGTCTGCAGTTGTTTAATAATACATTATGAAGCTCAGCCTTTTTAATCTTTTTTTTTTTTTAATTTGTGCATGCAGTGTGCAAAGCCTTGCCAAACAGTTCATAATAACTTCAAAGGGACGTCATGCCTGTACAATAAATAATTGATAAACAGTATACTATAGCATGTCTGAGAATTTCTATCACATCTTTTGGTGCAGGAGGTATGTACCGTTAAAGAAGGTTTTCCCCCGACGCCTGAGAGCCAGTGCCAGACTTTTTTTTTCTGTAAGTGTAAAGCTATTTCATAAAGGGCAGTGTAATGACAAATTGCAGTTTATTATCCATGAAATAATTAATTAAAGTAAAGGTTGTGAATGGTCTTGGGGATTTATATTATGGTTTGAAATTTTGCCTGGGTAAATGTGTAGGAATTCTAATTGCATTTAAATTTAGGTCTGTATGGAATACAGTATATGCTCAAGAATAAGGTTCCAGCTCCATTAATTGCAATGTTATTTATCATGTTTTGAAAATGTTCCCCAGTAAATTTCTATGCATTTTCCTGGCATTTCTGAGCATTTGCTTAACAAAAACATCTATTGTACCTGAATTAATTTAACCCTAGTCAAGAAAACATTTTAGTGATGCTTTTCCTTGACATACTCTTATTAGTATATAAATTGTATAATTAACTATTTGAATGCAGCTGGTGTCGGAGCACGGTGCTCCGTGGTGAGAAATAAGAGGATGAGGGCAGGAGGGATGACAGAGCTGAGGAAAGTAGCAGGACAGTAGAAGGTGAATCTGGGAAAGGAGTAGAAATAAAGGTCATGGTCTGTGAGTGAATGGGGTTGTTAATAGACTAATCCAATAATCTCTCCCAGGGCCACACATGTGGGATATAAGATATATGAGGATGAGAATGTGTGTGTGTGAGAGAGGGCAGAGGGAGTGCATGTGCCTCTGTGTCCGAGGGAGGTGTTTGCGAGGATGTGAAGGTCACCTTGGCACGCTTTGGGTGTGTGTGTGTGTTTGGCGTGTCAGGTATACGGTTCAGCAGTGGCAGTTGCTAAGGGAGCAGCAATGTGAGTCATGGTTCAGGCATGATCCAGCCATCCCCATCCCCCAACACAAACCACCAACCTAAAAATATGAATAAATAAAAAATAATAATAAAATAAATAACACTCCCCCTTTTCACCCTCACCTTATTAACTTAACGGACAGCAACGCTCAGAGCGGTGTATGTGTAGGCTTGTGTGTGTGTGTGTGTGTGTGTGTGTGTGTGTGTGCATACAAAGACTGCCTGTTTGTGTGATTTTAGGGTGGAAGGTGTGAGGGAAGACAAGGACAAATCCCTTTGGGGGAGATGAAGAGAGCCTAAGGCATGAGCCTGCCTCTGTTTGTGTGTGTGTGTGTGTGTGTGTGTGTGTGTGTGTGTGTGTGTGTGTGTGTGTGTGTGTGTGTGTGT
>JAVDPK010001124.1:9852-19903 GCA_034780415.1 Cichlasoma orientale
CTTAGTTTTAGACTAGTCGACTAGTCTAATTTTTTTCCCTTGTATAGTCGACTATTAAATTAGTCGCCAGGAACATCTCTAATATATATATATATATATAGATATATATACATTTCTCTTAGTTCCATATTTGTATATTTAATGATTTCTTGAAACTTTGGTTTTCCAGGCTTGCTTTAGTTTATTCTGTGGTTTTCAAGACTTTATAACCACTTGTTTGACATTAAAAGCCTTGCTTTATGCTCAAGTTCCTTATCCCAGAATCATGCATTTGGGTGTGGAAAATTACCAACACACCATAATATGACAGAGAAACATTTTTGTTTCATGTCAGACATCTCAAACTCTCTTGTTGAGATGTCTTAACATTTGATTCTGGAAAGTGTAAAGCAAACACAAAGAGAAAAGCCGTAGTTTATTTTCATTCTCTGTGTCATACATTCTACAGCCAATACTGTAATAACGTAAAAAATAAAGAACCACATCATAGATTGATGTCCACGGGATCAGATTAAAAAAATACAGTAGTACATGAGGTGTATCATGTGGTATAATCGAGTCTCTGCTGGTGAAATTTTTCATCTCCAGCAGCTCTAATCATACCAGCAATCACAGTTTCATGTGATGGCATTTCCTTCTTGTTGATCTTAAAAGAACGCTTGGTGAAAATGTGTAGGTGTACTGGACAATCCCTGCACATTGTTTTTAGATGGAGGCTTCCTGTTTTATTTTACTTAAGCTGCTCTGAAAAACAGTCTGAGAATGTGGCATGCACAGTGACGTACACAATGACCTTTACATTTATGTTTCTGTTACCACAGAAAATGTTTTGTATTATTAATATATTTGTTTATTTACAGTAATTATGATAGTGAACATTTAGAATTGGTTTCTCAAATAATATTTTCATTTTATTTCCCATTTAATTTTCATATTTGTGTTCTACTTTGTGCTGTTTACCTGTTCTGAACACAAATTCTCTGAATACGTAAAATTTGTACCAGGAAATTAAGTTTTAAATTTGGGAATCTTCAGAATAAATATTTATTTTTTAGACTCATTATGCTGATGGGCTACAACAATTTAATCTCATAGACTTTTCATTTACATGTTGAAATGTATGCTTGTCTGAGGATTTCTTTTTTTTTCATATTTGCTAAGTATTTAAGTGAATTTAATTAATTGAAGTCTACAAAATGCTAAATGTAACTGTCTTTCTAATTAACACCAACATACATGTTTCTTTTTAGAATCTTTCCACAGACACTGTTTAGAAATTGCAGACTGTTAAAAAAAAAAAACAACCTGTTATTAAAAAGAGGAATATATTTAATTAGTAACCCCTTATACAAGTTTACCACATCTAATAACACATCTTTTGACACACTAAACAGCCAGCATTTAATCAGAGTAGATTAGAAATGGTGTAAAAACAATGTTGTGGATGCCTTTCCACTTCATGATTGTTCACTGGTATGCAGTTATTTCATAAGAATGTGCCCCACCTTGTTATACAAACAGCATTCATGTGTTAGTTTTCAGTTTCAATAATGATAACAACACACCCATACATTCTCAGTTCTAAAAATAAATGTGTGAACAGCAGCTTGTATAACATACTACATATCAAACATCATTCATAGAAAAAGAGTAACTATTCATAAAGGATGATTATTTTTATCCCAGATTTTATTGTTATATAGTTTATGTTAGCTTTTATTGGTGATCTCCATTCCCTGACTGATTAACACATAATTAGGTTCAGTAAGTGAACCTGGGAAACAAATTTCATTAAATACTGAAGCCACAAATCAAGCATAGTGTTATTTCCAGCAGGTTTAGCAGACAGGCTTATCTACAGTCCTGGAAGATAAACTAGTCTCACTTCAGGTGTTTTTAGGCCCATTGCCACAGGTGTATAAAATCAAGCACCTAGCCATGCAGTCAGTCTTTAAAACATGTGAAAGAGTGGGTCATTATAAAAAGCTCACTGAATTTGAGCGTGGTACTGTAATAGGATATCACTGTTGCACCAAATGAATTTGTGAAATTTCTTCCTTTCTAGATATTCCACAATCAATGTGGTGTTATTGCAAAGTGGAAGCATGTAGAAACCCCAGCAACTCATGCAAAAAGTTACAGACCAGGATCTTCTAGTGTTGAGGCACAAAAAAAAATTTAACCTAGGAGAAAAATATCTACAAAACAGTATATGAAAATAAAATCAGAAGAGGGTTTGAGAGAAATTAGCAGTTAAACAATGTACAATATTCTTGTGACTTGTGAGATATGTGGCAAAGCAAAAATAGCACATATGTAGCACATCATTTTCATTTTGCTGTAAATATTTAGTCTTATCATGAACTACATGGCTGCAAAAATTGATTTTAGATGACGGATAAATTTACAACATTTAATCTTTTTGGAAAAACTGGTATTATACTACAAATCTCACCAAAGCCATTTTTTCACACTGAATCTAACATTGTGCAGATTTCTGGTTTTATAAATATTAATTAATTGAATCTAAGTGTCTCCACTTAAGAATTTTATGAGAGTGTATAGGAAATAGTTTCACTGATAGCATGCTGTCTGGTCAAAGTATTCACTGAGGCACAGGCCTATATAGGCCTATATAGGACATCCACTGCGTATGGACTGCCTTAGGGACTAGGCATGGCTTTGTGTCTACTTTTATTATTACCATTTTGATTTTCTTCACTTGTTTTATACTTCAGTGGTGACTGTAGGCTACTATGTTTGTGTGACTATTGAAATGGGAAAAAAAAAAATTCCCCTGAAAATATTTGCAAATGTAAGAAATTGTAATGTAAATCCTTCTGCTCTTGGTGTCTGAAATCGGTGTCTGAATAATATTCAATTCATTACAGAGTAACACCCGTTATCTTTATAAAAATAAGTCTAGTGCAGTCTAGCAGTGTGAAAAGATTTGTACAAGACTTTTAGTAAATAATGTAATGATTAGGGGTGCACCTCTAGAGCCCACTTTCATTCTGACAAAATAATTTTAACTTTTCTCCACCCTGATTTATACAGTGTCAGATGAATGTGTAATTGTAGTAGCAACAACTTATTCATTGACACAAAACTCAAATTTGACAAAAGTTCTGGGGGAGTTACAGCAGTTATAGTTGTTATAGTATATATATATATATATATAAACTAGTTAGAGCAAAAGATATTGTGAAAAATGATCCAAGGCAAAACCGTTAAAAGCTAAAAGGTAGGTAGAGATTAAGCTAACCCTGTAAATCTAATGTCCAGATTTTAGTTGAGTCTTCTGGACTTCTTTATTTTCTCCACCTCTGTACATAAATTACCCAAAATATTTGAGGATTACTGCTCACAGCACAGGTGTGCTGCTGTTTTTTCCCCAATGCTTTGTTTTAAGAATATGTTGGTGCTATTTAGCTCTCTGAGTCTCAGCCATGTTCAGGTCCTCACGGAAATATTAAATTCACACAAGGAAAACAAATCCACTTCTTCTCAGAAAACAAGCCCCTATCATTTAGTCGTTTGACTCACAATGTTTTTAAAAAAAGGTGTGACCGATACATTCCTAAGGTTTTACACTTGAGTCTTGCAACAGTGATCACTGGTTTGTGGACTACATTTGTGTTTAGCACCATGAAAGAAACCAAACCAGTTTGTTCTATCAGTCCTAAGCAGGCTTTCAAAGAGCAACTGGACACAATAAGAGCTTCATTGTTTCTCAGATGAGGAATTGTTCCTATGTCTCATGACAGTAGCACTAAACCTGCAACCTACTTGTCTTTGTTTATATTCATGAGTCAGTGGTGGAGACAATACATAAAAAAGCCCATGTAAAGCTCAACAATATTGTTGCATTTTTTTGTATCTTTGTTTGTTCTTCTTTTTTAACTTTTTAGCAGAATTATCATTTGAAAATAAGAGATAAACCAGTATATGAATACACGATCATTCCACATTGTTGGGCAGATGATCTGCAGAAAGTGTATTATTAAAAACAATGGGGAAAAGCCATCTTACTAAAATGATTAAACTGAAGCCTCGATATAAAACACATACATGGCTAGATTCACTTCCAGTGCATATTTGCTTTTCTTTGAACTATCAAATGTCCCCATGTTCCACTTTTAAGAAACTTCCTTGTCTTTGCCAAGAAAAAAAATGGAAACAGAAGTACAGTAAGTTAACTTTTTGTGCTACCAATGAAATCAGAGGATTCAAACAACAAAACTGAACACCCATGCATTGGTAGTACAATACATGAACTCTATATATAACACTATAATAAACAGTGATATCTGATTACTTTGATCATGTTACATATCTTGCATTTCTTCCAACCCCTTTTCACCCTACTATATTTCTGTGTTCACTTGTCTGTCATGACATCTATGATGTCTCCTTTCACAAGCAAAAAGAAGGGAGAGGCCATTATACTGAGCCAAAAAACTTTCAGGTTGGCAGCTGACAAACCTGTGAATCCTGTGATGTAACATTGTTCACCCTCAAGGTGCCACAGCCTCTTCTATCATCTTTAACACACGTCATTAGTCCTTATTCTGCTGAAATATATACAGCCACAAGAAGTGTGGACTGGAGCATAAGGTGAAAGGTTTACTGAAGCAAAGAGGAGAACTGCACTTTTTTAAAATAAAAAATCATGTTGAAACATCTAGAGGAGGAAAAAAGGGAAGAATTAATAAATTTTCATCTTATCTCAGCTTTGGTAAGTACAGTGGAACATAGATTTTGTATATAGTAAATGTGATGGGTTTTTTTTCCATTTTATCAACTTAAATATAACTTAAATATTGTTTTATAATAGTCATACATCATTATTTCATGATAAAGTACACTTAAAGCAAGTCATTTGCATTTTGTGAAATTCTACGTCACTGGTATTTAACTTTTTAATCTGTAATCATAGCCTTGACATGTTTTTTTTTCTTTTACAGATTTAACTGATTGAAGAATGGATGCTGGACAGGTGAACTAAGTGATGCTCAATGTACTGTTGATACAATATACAAAAAATAACAAACTGTAACCTCCCAAATAATCGTTACAATTGCGACACTATGTAGACTGTTTTGCAGTTGTGTGTTATACTATTTTAGCATTTTAATGGTTTACCACAAGGGGTGGCTGGCCTCTCCCTTAGAGTTGAGGTGAGGAGTGTAATCATCTGGAAGGGGCTCATGGTAGAGCTGCTACTCCTCCATTGAAAAGAACCAGTTGAGGTGGTTCAGAAATCTGATTAGGATGACTCCTGGGTGCCTCTTGGATGAGGTGTTCCGGGCAGAAAATGGATGGATGAATGAATGGGCTTTCAAAACAGGTACTTTCATCCCCGGTACTCCGAGATTGGCTACCAAGCCCCAGTATACAGTATAATTCTAACTAATTAGGCAGGTCATTCTTTATTTCACAATACTTTCTTTAAAAATATAACAGATTTTGGTGTCAACTTGAAAGTAAGGCAGAGCTAAAATGTAAAACGAAATCAATTCAATTTTATTAATATAGCGCCAAATCACAACAAACAGTCGCCTCAAGGCGCTTTCATCAGAGGTCAAATTTGACATGATATTTGAATGCAAACTATAACATGATGTTTAGTATCCCCATACACCAGTATCGTTTCCTAAATGTTGCCAATACAAACAAAGTCAGTAGAATTTTGAGCATAGTTTTAAAGATAAAAGACATTTAATGAAAGTTTGATCTTATTTGATTTTGAAAAAGAGGTCAGAGGTCCAAAGTAATGTGATATTTATAATCTCCATATATCATTTTACGCATGCCTGCATGCTGTAAATACAAATAACTGCAGTAAGAAATATAGTTTTAAATATCTCTATATAGCATTATTATCACTTCAGATCAATCTATTAACCTTGAAATAGAGGTCAGAGGTCAAACGTGACAAGATATTTTAAATCTTTATGCAGTACTTTTTTATATATTGACCATATGTTGTACACAATATGTTGTCAAATTTTGACAAATAAATCATTAAGTTGACCTTGAAGAACCTGGTGGATGTAAGCCAAATTTTAATGGATTGCTAACAGGACCCTACTCTACACCCTAACAAAGTTTTATCATGATTCATTCAAAACTTTTCAAACTATTGTGTTAACAAACAGACAGACAGACACTTAATGTACTTTGAATTCAGGGATTGGCTACTGACACATTATTGATTTTCAATTATTCAGTTTTCTGTTAATGTTAATGCTATCTGTTGTAAGATTTAACTTTCTGGGGTTTATAAAAAAAACATCTATGAATCCCACAAATAAATGAAGGTTTATAGGCAAATAATATAGTTAATGATATGTAATTTTAATCCTGTCCTTGTTACGAATTCACGGTGAGGGGAGCCGGACATCCATCATTTGACTCCGTGCATGTTCTGAGCTTTTTGGAGATTTTCATTCCAACAAGCTGTCTCTCATTTATATCTGTACCTGCTTGGTGATAGCCCTGCTAGGGGACTTTCATCTTTACCCGTTTCTTTAAACATACATGCTATGAGGGTGTGCAGCCACAGTCTTTGAGACAGGTCTGTTGAAAACACTGATCCTCCTGTCATGCTGAAAACATCTATGAGAGTCATTTGAGGTCACAATAGCTCTAAATTTAGATTTTCTGAAGAACCAGCATCAAGTTGTTTTTTGTTTTGTTTTTTTTTTGGACCAGCTATAGAGGCTCATTGTTAATGTCAATGTGATTATTTAAAGTATTCATTTTAGCATTTGTCCATTTCCACAACGCACGCCATGGATCCTTGCATGAGATTTCTCAACCATGCCTTTAAATTGTACCTGTGTATTCTCCAGGATCACTAAAAACTAATAAAAAACTAAGACAATTATTTTAGTATCAGAAATTACACTTGCAAAAGTACAATAGTTTATCCTCTACCCATTATCATTTGATAAGCACGGCCAAAAAAGCCAGCTATTGGAGTGCCTTTTCTAATAGCTGTAATATTGCCAGACTCTCAAAAATATTACTAAATTAAACTATCACTCAAAATACTTACTAAATGTAAAACTGGTGATCCAAAACTTTCCCATATATGGGTGAAACAAGTAATGGGAAATTTCCAATGCTGGAGCTCTTGTCTATAAGGTTATCTGGTTTAGAACGCATACAGCAAACCAGTTGTTACTGTGTTATTATAAGAGATTAATGGACAAAGCTGAGGGAATTTATCAGTCACACCTTCACCTAACAGCAGCAGGAAACTCATGAAAAACAAACATTTTTTCTTCAGATGTGTTTTTTTCTTTCTGCATTTCCTCTTTCCTTTCTGGCAAAATTCACATGGTCTTTTAAACAATCAGTACACACAAGCAACAGTGCACAAAACACAGTTTCAGATCTCCTGTAAGATTGTGACAGGAGATCTAAACGCATTCTATAAAAATAAGATAAGAACACATAACTTTAAAGATAAAAGCCTTTCTTTGAATAACAATGTGAATTTCACAATGTGGCTTTTGTTGAAAGTGTGTCACGAGTAAGGATTGAGATCTGTTATGTACATGGCATAGCAATTCAATGGAATAGATGACAATGGACACTAACTTAAAGTATTTGTGTTGTAGTGTGTGACAAGAGTACATTAGAACTTACAGGGATCTAAGCAATAAGTTTGGATAAATCAGATATTCATATTTACAATAATATTTACATACATTTCAATAATGTATTATTAATGTATTATACTTGTTTACACATGATTCTAAAGCGACTTATGTGAGTGGACCTGCAGCCCTTAGAGATGGCATTAGTAGGACATATGATATCTGATAGAATAAGTCCAGTTTGGCAACATATCAAATTTTTAATGTTGGTCATAGTGGCCAAAAGATATGTAGCAAGTGTTTTTTGGTTTGTTTGTTTTTTTCGTTCTTGTTTTCTGATAATTTCTGTGGACAACATGAGAATGTGGTTTAGTTTTTTTCAGTCTAATCTACATCAACTCACAATTTAGTATTTTACTATATTTTAGATAAGAGTAGTGTCATGCCTCTGTGTTTTTTCCTGTGTTTCTCCTGTGTTTTTCTGTCTGGTGGGTGTGTCTGTGTCGGGGCTGGTTTGGAGGCGGCTTTTCGGGGCTCCTCCTTTCTGGGCAGGTCTTCCGGGAGTTCCACTCCACACCTGGGATGAATTGCCTCGTCATCAGTCCTTCTTAAACAGACCGCAGACCTTCAGTCTTCGCTGGATCATTGACTGTGTCACAGTTAGTTTCGGCCGCTCTTTGAGCAATTTTCTCAGTGAATGTATGCTTTGCCTTACCTGCGTGTGTTTTGCTCCAGATTCTCCGTGGGAAATCTTATCAGCAGTTCCTCCGTCGCCTCCCGCTCCGAGCCTGTTCCCACTCCACCTGTCAACCCACCACCTGGACTCATCAGCCTTTCCTCCACTCTCCGGCCCGTCCACCTTCAGCTGCCTCAATTCCCCCCCAGCTCACTGTAAATAAATTCTTCACTGCCTGCATTTCAGCGTCTGAGTCTCCTCTTTACCGCTCCTTGTCAAGTATAAGTAAAAACTTGCAGTGTGATTCTTTTCAGCAGGTTTCACTTTTGAGCATTTCTATCAATATGACTGTGGCAAATTTGGTGGTTATGTCCATAACTTAAAAAATAAATAAATAAATAAATCAGTGTTGGCTTTCTTGGACCTAGCCATATTGGATTTTCTGCCCCATTAGATTTTTCACAGGCATACATTTTCCAGTGTTCTGCAAAACTGAAGCAAATGACCTTCATGCAAAGTCAACAACTTCATTATTTATTTATTTTGAGGGCATTTGGCCAAACAGCATATCAGATTTAATGGTAAAGCTGCTTAACAGATAGTAAGATTGTATCTCAGCAACACTTTGGTGATTCAAAATCAAACTACATTTGGTTCAATTTCAAATAAATTCAATTTTATTTATATAGGCCTATATCACGTCAGTAGACACTTCAGTCCCGCCTCCTCCTGTCCTAAGATCCTCTTCTTTACAATATATAGGAGTCTCTGACAATGTTGTTGTGGTTTTGCTCCTGGCACTTTTCTATTAGCTGGCAGAGGGTGAACACCATATAGTTCATTGATCTACCACCTTGAAAGGCACACTGAGCTTCAAGGGGAAACCTTTCAATGGCTGGCCAGATTCTGTTAAGGATGACATGAGCAAACAGTTTACAGCCATAAGAGTTATTCCTCTATAGTTGGCACATGCAAACCTGAAATGCTTCTTGAAGAGGGAGATGATGTCAACATCCTTCAAGTCCTGTGGCACCACTTCTTGCTCCCATATAGATGTTAAAAGTGTGAGCAGCTCTTGTGTTTTCTGGACCACCTGCTTTCAGAACTTCTGCCGGTATAGTCCTGAGGCCTCCAAGGCAAGGATCTAATTTGCAGATGCTTTTTGCAGATGATGCAGTACTGTTGGCTGCATCAGTTGGTGACCTCCAGCTCGCAGTGGAATGGTTCGCAGCTGAGTGTGACGCGACTGGCATGAGAATTAACACCTCTAAGTCTGAGGCCATGGAAAAAATTTGCAAAGTTTCAGGAAGTTTCACTGAAGCAAACCAGAAATGAGCTTTGTGACTTTGTTTATTATTGTTATGTTATTAAACATTAGCTTAATAACGCATTCAAATCTCTTTACTAGTAAATTTTTTGTATGCATCTGCTTTAGCACACTTGTACAGATTGCTGGCATGCAGTTGATGTGTTTTCTCTCCTGACTGCATTAATCAATTCTTTATTATCCTCTGCAACTAGGGTACCTCAATATGATCAATGTTTCTAGCCTCCAATAGCCTGCAGTATTTTTGTTAAGATGAAAGGTTTGTCTCTGCTTCATCTTTTTGCTTCTCTCTATTCAGACAGTAAAAATGGACATTTCATTTGAATGTGTTTAAACACAAACCCAAAATATAGTCTGGCCATACCTCAGTTAAGTACAAGCAGCAGTCACCTTGGCGTTGGCATATCAAAACAAAATCAGAAATGTATTTTATGATGA
>JAVDPK010001125.1:0-12019 GCA_034780415.1 Cichlasoma orientale
ATAGTCCAGCCTAGAAGTAATAAATGCATGAATTAGCTTCTCAGCATCAGTCTGAGAAAGGATGTTTCTAATTTTAGTCTGTGAATGACGTAAAAGTCCAACATACGTGAGACATGAGATTCCACCTTCAGCTGCAGACACTATCAAAAACAGCAATGACAATGGATGAAAGCAACCATTTGAAAAACATATTTACTTTCAGGGACTGCATGCTATAACAAAGAGCCCAATGTTGCCTATTTCAGCCCTAAATTATTACTTAATCTATTAATTTGTGTTTGTGGACACTGATTTGTTTGTGTGTTTATTATTTGTTTACAAAATGATTATAGATTATTACATGTATTTAAATGGTAATACAGGAATGCATGCTGTGTGTAGTAATGACACTATGTGTCATTAGACCACAGTTTGTAAGTAGTAAGTACATTTTATTTATTTAGCACTTTTCACAGACAGTAGTCACAAAGTGCTGTACATGCAAAACAAAACAGAGACAGTAATTAAACACTACAATAACTAAAAACTAATAATGTAAAGCTAAAATAATTAAACACCATAATCGCTAAAAGCAAAAAAATCAATAAAAATTCTCAGCAGAAGGCCTTTTTAAAAAGAAAAGCTTTGAACTGCATTTAAAAGATTCCACAGAGTCAACTGAGCGTAGATGTAGTGGCAGACTGTTCCACAGCCTTGGTGCCACTGACTGAAAGGCTCTGTGCCCCCCTGGTCTTTAGTGGTGTGCAGGAAACAACTAACAAATTCTAACCCTGTGAATGATGCAAACACTGCACCGGTCCGTTGTGGTGAAGAGGGAACTGACCATGAAGGTGAAGCTGTCAATTTACCGGTTAATCTACGTCCCTACTCTCACCTATGGCCACGAGCTTTGGGTAGTGACTGAAAGAATAAGATTGTGAATACAAGCGGCAGAATTGAGCTTCCTCTGAAGGGGGGGTGGCCTCTCCCTTAGAGATAGGGTGAGGAGTGCAGCCATTTGGGAGGGGCTCAGAGTAGAGTCATTGCTCCTCCACATTGAAAGGAGCCAGTTGAGGTGGTTCGGGCATCTGACTAGGATGTCTCCTGGGTGGATCTATGGTGAGGTGTTCCTTTCATGTCCTACCAGGAGGAGGCCTTGAGGTCCCCCGGATGAGCTGGTGGAGGTGGCTGGGTAGGGGGAGGCCTGGGCTTCTCTGCTTCATCTGCTGCCCCCACAACCCAGGCCCTTGATAAGCAAAAGAAAATGGATGGAAATTTAAATGGTTGCATAAGCGTAGGTTATGTGTGTATATTACAGTGGGCACAAGAGACATTCAGCATGACGATAAAGGTCATACCAGTCACAGACCACTGACATCTGGAATACTGTTAGCGACAGTATGTACGCATGCGTCAATGGATGATATAGCACGTAATTTTTTAACCTAAGTGAACAAATGGTATTTATACATTATTTTAAATACAGGAGCAGTTATACTAAAACTTTCTGGTTGAACACTGTTGGAAACCTGTTAACTTTTGGCAGAGAAGAGGACTGTGGACAAACTACTGGACATTACAGATGATGCCAGTCACCCTCTGCACATGGTCGTCAGCGACCAGAGGAGCCTGTTCAGTGACAGACTGCTCCTTCCCAAGTGTAGGAGTAACAGACTGAAAAACTCCTTTGTCCCTCACGCCATCAGACTTTGCAACTCCTCTTTAGGGGGGAAGAGGGGTAACAGGAGGACAGAGGGAGGGGAGGAGCAGCAGCCTGAGCCTGACCACATTACACATTACACGTTACAAAATAAATGTCTATTTTATTATTTATTAATGTTTGTTTATTGTGATTTGTGCTGTGTTTGTGTGCCTATTTCTGTTACCTGTAAAAGCTGCTACTGGAACTTTAATTTCCCTGATGGAATCTTCCTAAAGGGATTAATAAAGTTTTATCTAATCTAATCTTTAATCTAAGTATACCAAACACAAGTTCATTAACATTAGCTTGATAACAAACCACACTGACTTAACTCCAGCTTCGCACTAAATCTCTATGACCAGTAATATTGTATATACTTAACAGAGCTAATGCTAATGATTGAGGTGATCTTAGCAAGTACGTGTTTAGCTACCTGCCCATAAAAGTTAGGAATCAGTACAGATTCTTATTTAGACTTGGTGGGCCACATAAAATCACAGAGCCGGGCCAGTGGATACTGAGGTGCACAGTGTGCAGAGGTCACCAGAGTCAGTCACTACAGACTTCCAGACTTCATGTGGCCTTGAGATTAGCTTAGATAATTAAAAAAAAAACCAAAAAAAAAAACAGAATGTTGTGTTAAGAAATAAACCTTTTCTGTCTATTCTGTCAGCACTGTATATATATATATATATATATATATATATATATATTTATTTATTTATATCTTTTTTCAGTGTTTGTTTCACTCTGTCCAATTAATAATTTACGTAAAGCCAGCCTATTGTCAGAGAACAGTGGAACAGGATACTTCATATTTTGAATAGCGCAATAGTTGGGCCAATTTGGTTCCAGAGCAAAACAAGTTTCTCTAAGTGACCCAAATATCATAAAAACTAACCGCTAACTTAATATTTCAGCTTGGAGTTGTCGGACTAACTTTACCTGAGAGAAGTTAATAAGTTGAGCTAACGTAAAAGTATGATTTACAAAAAAGTTCTGTCATCTTTTTTTGAATCTTGTACATGTTGTCTTAACTAAATGCATGTAGCAACATAAAGTTCAAATTTTGCCCAACATTTTCTTTTTACGGAGGCGAGAACACTCAAAGCTGCACAACCTCTTGTTATGATGCTACTTCAATTAATTCAAGTGCTGGCAAATGCTGCTTGTAAAAAAATAAAGTTACCCAACAAACGTTGAAAACTTCGAACCCCTCTTTATCAAACTAACATTTTAAAAGTTAGCAGTATTCCTGAAAAAAATGTTCTGATGTTTGGTAGGTAAACCTTAGCATTCTACTGTCTGTCAGTGTTGCTGCATGTTGGCACACTGACAAGCAGACATCTTCACTAGACAGACACTATTAAGTTTAAATATTTGTGGAGAGTTTTTTTCTTAGGCAGGGTTGTGTAGGGCACTCACAAGACAGACAAAGCAGAGTTTACTCAACAGAAGTACCTTTATGACATGTTAGGTATTTGTGTGTTGACACCGAATACATGCAGAGCTCATCTTCTCTACGTTTAACAAAAAGCCTTTGTATTCAGAGAGTGACACATAGAGAACAATGCAATCCAATACATGTACTGGGGCAATTTGTTCTCCTCGTCCAAGCTTGCACAAAGCTGCACAACCTGTTATGTTATGACGCTACTTCAATTAATTCAAGTGCTGGTAAATGTTGCTTTTAATAAAGTTACCCAACAAACCTTGAAACCGTGTTTATCAAACTAACACTTTAAAAGTTAGCAGTATAGTCGTTAGTGGTGTGTAATACTGCAAGATTTGGTATCGACCATTTATTTCCAAGAGCCGGGTCATTCCCTCTGTGAGGGATTTCACCGAGTTCCTGTGGACACCATCTTCCACAGCGAGTGTTTCCACCTGCTGCTGGCTGAACTGTACAGACTCCTGCAGAGCCTGAAAATCTTTGTGGAGGATTTCTACAAGGGCCAAGTGTGCGTCAAAGCTGGAAGTTTTTTTTTTTTTTATTTATTTATGGACTCCAAAATGTCCACCATGTGGAGAGGCCACTTCTGGGGAGTTTTCAGGGCGGCTTCTCGTAGTGGATGGAGCTCCTTTGCTCTTTGCGTCTTGTCTGGTTTGCCCATGACGATTTGCTCGAAAAACTTGTTGATTAAAACTTGTTATCCGTAAACTATCCAGATCTTCTTGCTCTAGAGTGTTGAAAAATAGGCCTTTCTATCTTACCTTTGAAGCTGTCTAAAAGTACAAACTAATCACAATTTTAGCAGTTAGTGGGGCACCACCATGTTCAAAACTGCGGAGATTCCCGTTGAGTTCTCACATCACTACAGGATAGCGCCCTCAGAGCCTCCCTTTTTTTTGCTCCAGTGTTCTCTCTTGACACTAACAAATTTTGCTCAGCACCTGTAGCAGAATGTCTTCTTGGTTAAAGCTCAGGGAGACATTTCCATGGACTGCACACCACCCGTCAGTATCCCCATAGTTATTGGTGGGTGTTGAGGCCACCAAAGCATGCCTTGGTGGCCTTCTGCCACATGGCAAGACTTCCGCCAGATGGCTAATCCTGGAAATTCTGTCCATAAAAATTATGAAGAGAATTGGTGACAAAGGGCAGCCCTGGCAAAGTCCAACACCCACAGGAAATGAGTCTGAATTATTGCCAGCTAAACAGCGCAAGTCTCACTGTGGTTGTACAGGGGCTGAATGGCCTGCAACAATGGACCAAACAATCCAGACTCCTGCAGGACCGTTGGGCCTTATGTTGTCTGTAGAGATACCAACACCAGAATGAAGCTGCTGACTGTGTCCACACTTCTTTGTGCAATGATGGCTCTTAGCATTGGAATATGCTATATTTGTGGTGTATGGAATACTATATTAATAGTTTATTACCTGTTTCAAACGAGCTTAAAGCACATTAAAAGCTTAGTCGACTTTCAATTTCATCCATTTAACATTTGCAAACTATATAGTGATAAGAAAACCCCCCACTCTTATTGCACTTATTTTGAATATATGTTTGTGCTTTTTTGATTTTTTTTTTTTTGTTGTTTTGTGGCAGGCGAGGTGGAGGACCCCAAAGCAGGACACCAAAGGCAAAAGCTTCACTTAGAATTTAAGCTTTATTAACTGGAGTGTAACAAAGGACGGGTTGGATGGGAGCCAGCAGCACAAACTTCAACTAAACTAAAAGGAACAGAGGAAACCCCCCCCCCACACACACACACACACACACAATGACCTGACCAGGAACTAGACCAGGAACACAAGACTGTCAATAAAACGGGAACTAAACATGGCATACGCAGACTGACCCAGAGGAAACCTAAATAGAACACACAGGGAAACACCAGGATGCCAAACTAAATACAAGACATGAGACAAGGGACTAAGACATGAGAACAAAACAGACATAGGAACAATGACAGAACAGGAGGACATGGGAAATAATACTGATAAGTATAACAGAAAAACATGATAACCTAAAATCCCAATTCATAACTCGAAACACAACTCAAAGAAACATAAGGCGCACTGGGCAATTGGTCAAGCATCATGACATCTACAGTCAACAAATAATAAGGTGGTTTCAGTGGCTGGTAACATAATCTGGGCTATCTTTTATTTTACAAGAGGGATATTTTATTGTGTCTTATAATAAATAATAATAGTAATCACAATGCATTTTAGTCTCAACAAACATACAGTGGTTTGTGCTTTAAGACCTTATCTTTTCTTAAGAGAGAGTAAAGGTTTATTCATTGTCTGTGTTTGTGCAGGGCACCTCTTTGTTGACCAGCAGTCAATATGTGAAATTAAATGGCTATGAAACTCGAGCTGGGTGGAGAAAATTATACAAGGTCGGTAAAGAGAGTAATGCAATGCAATGAGGCCAGTGTATATAAGTACTGGTCTCAACGTGTAAGGCTGACGCTACAGGCTGACACTGACAAGAGGAGAGGATATTATAAGACACGTATGTTAAGAACATTCTGATTACTTTCCATCTGTTCTTTACAAAACTGCCATTCACCTTGACTCTTGTGTTTCCTACATAGATGCTAAACATCATCATGAAGCTGTTGACTGTGTTTCCACTTCTCTGGGCAATGATGGCTCGGACCACTGCTGCCGGTGAGTATAAAACTATATTAATAGTATCATACTGTATGTTTTATATGTAAATCAGCTCTATCAAACTGTCCAAATAATGTCTATTTTTAAATAGACATCTATTTAAAAAGAGACAGCGAAAAGAAGAAAATGACATTTTCAAATCAGAATTTTTTGAAAAAAATTTGAGTTATTTTTTTTTCTGGTTTAGAGGGAAGTGGATCATCTTTAGATCACAGAGTATTTTTTCTTTGTCTTCAGGAGACTGCTGTGCTGATAACAACTTCTCATCCTGTCCTCCTGGTTGGACTCAGTACTGCAACCGATGTTTCTACTATGTTTCTCAACCCATGATTTGGGGTGATGCTCAGGTAAACACTAATTAGACCTCATGAGTTACTGTGAATGTTTTTTTTGTTTTTTTATACTTCGATATTTGCATAACACCTTATAATAATCAGTTCTTTATAAACTGCACATTTGTAATTCATTTAACTTTAGCCAATAGCCATTTTACAGTTGAAATGTGTGTGCTACTTGAACTCTGTGAAGCATTTAGGTGGGCTCTTATCTGGGGTGCTGTTAACTTGCGATATCTGAGGCTGGTAACCCTGATGAACTTATCCTGTGCAACAAAGGGAACACTTGGTCTTCTTTTCCTGGGGCGGTCCTGATGGGAGCCAGTTTCATGACAGTGTTTGATGGTCTTTGCGACTGCACTTGAAGATCCTTTCAAAGTTTTTGAAATTTTTCAGATTGACTGACTTTCATTTTCTAAATTAATGATGGGCTGTCATTTTCTTTACTTAGTTCAGTAGTTCTTGCTATAAAGCTGCCAATTATATTTTGAAAATTATATTTTAATAACCATTGAATAATGCAAATAGTTGCAGCGAATGGTTTTAGCCACCATCAAATGGTCACACAAAACAAAACAAAAGAAAACATGACTAATCTTTTTGTTTGTTAAAAAATTAAAATGACTAATTAAAATTAATTTAATTAAAATCAGTAATTTATTGGTCATGCTATTATTTATTTGTGTGTTCAATATTATTGTATGTTTGCTGTGGTGGAATCCTGAAGATTGTGTTGTTACTTTGGCTTTCTGTTTGCTCACTGTAGAGATACTGTCAGTCCATGAAGGCAAACCTTGCGTCTGTGCACAGCGCTGAGGAGTACCAGGCGATTCAGAAGGTCATATCTGATGCCAGTAAAGCAAGTGACCGAACATGGATTGGAGGTACTGATGGTCAACAGGTATGCCACTTATAACTGTACAAAGTGTGACACAAGAAGAGTCAACCCGTTGAACGTTTTACTTTGATAACATTGTCTGGATAAATATATTTATAACCTGGGAGTTTGGTTTCTTTTAAAATATATTATTATTATCCACTTTTTCTTCTGTTTTCAAGGAGGGTTATTGGTTTTGGATGGATGGGACATATCTCACATACACTAACTGGTGTCAGGGAGAGCCCAACAACTCTAATGACAAAGAGAGCTGCATGGAGATGAATTTTTCAGGTAAATTTTCAATAAATCCTTCAAAGTATACTATAGAGCACTGTGAAGTTTTGTGGTGGCTGTGGCTCAGGAGGTAGAGCAGGTCACCTGCTAGTGGTAGGGTTGGTGCTTTGATCCTTGTCTGCTCCAGGCTGTTTGTCAAAGTATCCTTGAGCAAGATGTTGAACCCTGAGTTGCTCCTGATGTATTCATTGGAGTGTGAATGTTAGGTAGAAAGGGCTTAGATGTGGAAAAAAGTGCTTGTGTGTGTGTGAATGCAAACATGTTGTATAGAGTGCTCAGTGAGAGTAGAAAAGAACTAGTCCATTTCTGAATGTTGAGGGAAAAAACAGCCAATCCCAATCACTCAGATAAGTAGTTTTTTTTTTCAATTTTTTTTGTGGCAAATATTTATTAAGAAAGGAAAGTAATACAAATGGTGTATTCATTATAATTTTTTTTTACATTTTTTTTAGATATGTTTGTGTCCATGTGATCCAGGTTTCAGTTCATTTTTGCTTCTTACAGTAAACAAGTGTATGAATGATGAGAGCTGTTCCAGCAGATTCCCATCTGTCTGCGCTGGGAGAATCTGATCATTCCTGGGATGACATGAAGGCATGGTCACCTGACAAAGAAGCAAATATCCTCATATCACCCAAAATAGCTGTTTTTACATCTTTATTTCTTTTCTTTTTCTGCAACAGTGCATAAGGAGTCAAACACCAAGTGACATAACCTGCAGTTGCATTGTCTCTTTTAAAATGCGCAAATCAAATTTGTGATGTAAAAAATGCTTTTTGCAAAAAATATGAAAAATTATTATCCAGAACGAACTGTTCTTTCTCATCTTCTGCATCATTAAAATGTTAAGCATTAAATCAAACTGGTTGGTGAGTTTCTGTGCTACTATGAACTGTATATAAGGTTTCAATCGCTGACTAAGAATGCATACACCTTCTCTAAGCGGTAAGTGTCTCTGCCATCACATCTGTAAACAGTTACAGTTTACTCTGAATAGCTCATGAAGTGCACATTTAACTCCAGAAAAAGACCGAACACAAACATTTAAATGTCAAATATTAGTCAAATACATCAGTCTGAAATGGCACTTTCAAAAAATAATATTCTTTCATTCTCTTTGAGACTGAACCAAAGTGTAGTCTTAAAATCTCTGAAAAAATGATTCCTATAAATTTTCTGAAAAGTCCATTTGGATCTGTTTATATATAATTTGGTATTTGGGGGAACTCCTAGAAAATGTTCTTTGCTGCTCTAATCTTTTTGTTCTTGTTCTGATTCCTTTTGTTTTTGTGTCCTCCATCTAATTCCTGCTATTGGCATTATGATCACACACAACTGCACAATAATACTGGCAATAATAACAAGATGAGCCGGTCTCTCTTTACCTGCTAGTGCTGAAATTCAGAAGTAACTAGGAACTAGATTTCATAATCTCTGAGAAACAACCCCACACCCTTTTCACAAAGCTCCAAACACACAAAAAAAATATAATTCAAACTAAATTTACACAACCTCTGCAAACAAAACCTCATAACTGCATTGAAACATTTTTAATCTGTGCTTAAAACCACACAAAGTTTGAAGATCCCAAACAACCTCAGAATACTGACACCACTGAGCATTCATTGCACACTATATCAGAACATTTAACACACATTGCTAAGGAGATGTAAATGCCTTTCAAGCTTCAAGCTGTTGCCTTGCGCCTCTACAAAAGTTACAAATCTTTCAAGAACAAAAAGGAAAAGAAAAGAAAAGAAATGGACCCCTAACACGTATATTTACTGTAAAAATTCATAAGAGTATTCTTGTAAGAGATCTATTTGAATACAGTAAACTCAATATCTTGAACTCTTGTGAGTTCAAGATATTGTCATGTTCCATCTTTTTCAGGGTCATGGGGGGCTATCCCAGCTATCACACAACAAGGGGTGAGGTACACCCTGTACAGGTCGCCAGCCTGCCGCAGGGCTAACAGAGAGACAGACAGCCAGTCACACCTATGGGCAATTTAGAATCATTAATTAACCTAACAAACTGCATGTCTTTCAACTGTGGGTGGAAACCAGAGTACCGGCGAAAACTCACACAAACACAGGGAGAACATGCAAGGTGGATAACCCAAGCAGTAGTGCTAACTACCACACCACTGTGCTGCTGAACCTATTTTGTCTTTACAGCTTTCCAATGTGACAACTTTTTATCTTACAATTTCAACCAAAGAAAACAAAATCTATTTTTCAGTCAAGGTTAGCACAGGAAACCTAATCTATTGATGCCTGGTGCATGACAAGCCAATTTTGCTATCTTTATTTTACCACACAAAGCATAGAAATAATCAAGGTATCTGACTTGTAGAAAAATGCATTATCATAGCCATCGTTTGGCAACAGCCTTGGTAAAATTCTGAAGAAGTTGCAGCTTTTAAAACTTAAGTTGTGACATAATTTCACAAGAGTTATTGTTTAATCACTTTCATCTAATACAGGAACTAAAGTATTTTAGTCATTTGCTGAAGGAACACTTCTCTATTTGACAAAACATTTCACTGAGATCAATGTGCAAAAAATAGCATTGGGCTCTGTAGCGACTTCAACCTAAAACTATAGCCGCTGCTGGCGGAGTAGGTTTTGTATCGTGACGCGTCTCCAATACGCCATCGGTCCCATTTGCATAAACTTTGGGTCAATCAAACAAATGCATCGCTCATGAATAGAATTGTGAAATGATGTTCAAAATAATCTAGGATGACTGTGGTTAAGTGTGACGGTCAACAGAAAAGTTTGCTGAAACCCCTCACCAACTACCTGTTTGGTATGCCCGTATTTGGTAAATAACCTAAGACCACACCCCTAAACAATCACCTGAGGTGTAGGAAACAATCTGAACACCTGTGCCACCATAACACGTAAACAAAACGTGACCATTCCCTTTGGCTCCTACAGCCTCAGTGACCTCAGTTTCTCCACCAGTTCCCATGTAGTGGTGGGCTGAAATTGTTGGAGAGGAGCCTTGCATAGGCTTCTCAATGTTTTTAGATGAGACAGTATCAGGTGGAGGTTGGTGGTATAAATTTATTGAAAAGTAATGTTTAAATCAGTAGGTTGTTCCTAAGGCAGCAGTCATAATCCTCAGCAAAAAAAAAAAAAAAAATTAAAACATTGTTCACCAGCATGGCTAACCATGCTGTCCTGGAGCTCAAACAGCACCGCATACCTGCCAGTGGCTTGAACTGATGCTCCAATTCCCCTGACTGATCTAATAAAAAAGAAAAGAAAAACTAGGACACTCAGTAGAGCACCTTTCCTACCCTAAGTTTTCGATGTGCCAATACTACGCTGCAATAGATACCACAAAGTGTCGTAATGCTCCATCAGGTTCAGCTATATTTTGGTGTTAGTTGCATGTCACCAGCTTTATTTCTTACTGTACACGAGTCAATTATTTTTTGACCCTACAATTTTCAGCATTCTGGATCATTAGATCTGGAATCCTCCTTCAGTCATGAACAAATTTTGCTACATGACAGAACTTATGTTCATGTTGCACCCTAATTCTTTTTAGAGGATTCTGACTTGTCCTCACAAGGTTAGATGCAAATGTGTGAATATTGTCCCTGTCGAGTCCTTTAAACAATTTTTTCCTGTTTCAGTGCCGAAAACCGGCTTGGATTCCACAGAGGACGCTGGCCAACTCAGCTCGACTATACTTTCTTTATTCGTTCCAAACATGCATTTCAGCAATTAAAGGAAGTTAATGAAGTACAGTAGGCTGAAAACCTAAAGAAGGGAAACACAAATTCACATTAAATGTACAGAAGTGTGTCCAAACGTTTGACGGGTACTGTATCTCCTGATAAACCACATGAAGCAATATTATTACCAGCATCTCAAACATGCAAGAATATTTGTGTTTTATCCTTACAGTTTTTAAAGGTTTTGGAAGTCAATCATGAATTTCTTTAATCCAAATTATGGATTTCATATTAAACCAAGCATGCACATCAGTTACGTTAACTAGATCAAGCTTTCAACAAGACATTTAAAGTGTGGCAGGTTTGGTTTAGTTTAATTTATACAACTTTCCCTCCTCCTCTGCCCAGGCCTGCACACTCATACCAGTCCATTCAAACTATAAACTAATAACAAAAATATGATCACATGCATGAATATACATATATATAACTTAAAAGTCCCCATCTTGCAACAGTATCCTTTTAAAATTCTTGGATCCAGATTTTGATCTGGATCACCACCAATATTTACTCAGTTCTCAGTTGTTCCTTGTGCTGCTCCCAACAACTCCAGAATTTTTTGTCAAAATCCATTATCCCGACTTTTCCTGCTAACAGACAGACCAACGCAGTAAAAAACATAACCTCCCTCCACCTATTGGTTGATGAGGTAACTAAAAAACGGACAGAAATGAAAGCTGGTTAAAATATGAGTTGTTTAGGTGATCTGTACAGTAGCATCTCCTTAAGGATAGAAGGTAGAAATCAAGAATCGGTCACCTTGCATGAGAAGCAGCTGTTTGCCAACAGGTTACTGTAGCACCTTTTACGCCACTGTGGGACCTGCATGCAAATGGCACGTTATCAAAGTCATGCAGTTACAGTTTCTGAGCTCAACCTTTTTCAAGGATTCTTATTACAACTCGTCTGAAATCATTTAAAGATTTGAGGTAACTGGATTTAGAAAC
>JAVDPK010001125.1:27084-37467 GCA_034780415.1 Cichlasoma orientale
GTGATTGTAATGTTGTAATCAGACACTAGTTCACGGTCCAGTTGTCCTGTGGTCACCAGAGAATAATAGTTTTTAATAGAAGGAACCAACTTAAAGGGGACACCCTGCTGGATGGAGCAGCGGACCTGTCCGTTTATATCAGAGTCTCTGTCCTGCACGTTAATGATGCCAACCTCTGTACCAGGTGACACGTTCTCAGGTATGGGATTAGTGAGTGATTTTAGATATGTAACTGGGACATTATCATTTAGATCAATAACATCTATTAGCACTTTGGAATAAGACGTTAGCCCTAAACTATCTTTAGCTTCTGCTCTCATTTCAAAATAATTTTTTTCTTCAAAGTCAATCATACCGGTCACTCTAATTTCTCCCGTTTTGGGATCAATTGAAAATACATTAATATCATCGTCAGACACATGACTTAAGTCATATGTTACATCTCCATTCACTCCTTCATCTGCGTCTGTGGCACTGACTTTAATCACTATTGTATCTGGAGGAGAGTTTTCAGGCAGACTGGCTTTATAAACGGCCTGGCTGAACACTGGGGCGTTATCATTAGCATCCAGTACAGTGACGTGTATGACTACTGTACCTGATCTCTGAGGAGATCCACCATCCAAAGCTGTGAGAAGCAAATTAATCTCTTTTTGTTTCTCTCGGTCAAGTTTATTCTGCAGTACAAGTTCAACCTTGTTGTTGTCAACAGCCAGAACGAAGTTGTCGTTCTTTTGAAGGGTGTACCTTTGAACAGCATTTTGACCTATATCTGCGTCACGGGCCTCCTCTATTGAGAAGCGGTTACCCTTCTCCGCTGACTCTCTTATTTCCATTTCAATCAAATTCTTTTTGAATTTTGGCGAGTTGTCATTCACGTCTTGAATATGAAGACTTACACGATGGAGCTCTAAAGGATTTTCTAACACCAGATCCACTTTGACAACACAGGAGGGTTTCTTGCCACAAAGGTTTTCTCTGTCGATTCTTTCCGATGTGATCAAATCCCCCGTTCTCAGATTAATGTCACAGTAATGCTTACGAGTCCCATCAAAATCAACACGAGCCTTCCGGGAAGTTAAAGTCATTAGATCAAGACCGAGATCCTTAGCTACATTTCCAATAACTGACTCTTGTTTCATCTCTTCAGGAAAAGAATAGCTGAGATCTCCATAAACGAGGTGCAGCGTTACAATAAAGAAAACATACCAGAAGATCAGGCCTAGCGCCGAAAATCCTTTGTCTCCCATTATCGGAAAAGAAACACTTAAGACTTGAACAAATTGTAGTCCAGAAAAACAAAAAAATTATTCCAAACAAAAAGAGTCAAAATTTCAACAGCAGGAAACACGATGGAATTCATGCAACGAGGGGGTTCTGTTGAACAATTACGACTGATTTTAATGCAGTAAGTGTGGGTGGAGATGTCTGGGTTACTTTTGTGCTAGCCCACAGCGGCACCAAGAGTCTCTTCTATCTATTTACAATTGCATGCGACCACATTTATTCGCCACACGTAAAAAAAAAAGTCAAATTACTGAATACTGAGTACCTGCAGTTTTATTATATTATTGAAGTCACAACCAATGTACAAACTTGAGTATCGGGATTAAAAATTAAGTATGATGTCAACCTGCATGTTTCGGCATCACAATTCTAACATACAAACATGTACAAAATTTGATTGGCCTGGATCATTTTGTGATATTTTTTTCATACAAGTGTTTCTTCATTTCTCACAGATTTCTCATGTAATATGGATAATATATTTATAATAAAATTGTTCAGACAAAAGATATGCATGTCCCAGTTAAGGAATTCTACTTGTCCTTTTCAATTTTTTAATCAAGTATTCATATGACTTGATATTTAAAATATTAAATCATCATTACTGCTTGCAGGAGTGGCATAGTATTTGTAGCAGTACCAGAACTGAGTAAAAGTTTTAATCAAAGATGAGAACAATTTCAGAAAAGAAACTTGTTGTGCTAGTTGTTTCAGGACCTCGGACAGAGACAGCAGGATGTTCACATAGCATGGGGGCAGCTTGTACTACAAAATTATCAATACTGAATTTACGATTTGTTTAGACAGGGTCCTGATCTGTTAGAGAATACCAAGTCTGCAATGGCAAATGAGATATGATGCCATACATTTTTAAAACTACAATTACAGCACCAAGGCAGTCTGAACAATTACAGAGAACAGTGAGTGAAATATCTCTCCAATCTGGTTCAATGCTATGGCAGCTTCACTGCAACAAAACAATTCTTCTTGCTCTTTCCAATAAACAACCTCAATTTCAGCTATTCATCACTTGAGAAATTAAAAATTTAAATTGCCTTTGGAGAGACTCTCTGAAAATTTATTTAATAATGCTTTGGACTCAATGAAACAGTTATGTTCACTGTTCAGTCTCTAGTATGTTTAATCTTTCCTCCTCCTCTTTTCTTATTTCTTAATTTGTGCATCCTCAATTCCTTTCCTGCCTTCTTTCCTGAAGTTTTAGTCTCTCCCACTAGAAATGTGAGTGGAGGAAGTGAGAAAGAGAAAGGAGTGGAGGAAGCAGACATCATTATCTTTGAACCTAAATAAAAAGTGATGTGAATTAAATATGACATGTGGCACAGCCACATCATAAATTGTTTTGTTATAACCCAACTACAGCTATGTTTTCACTGTTAGCCCGGACTTTGTATCTACTTAAATAATTTAATTACAATTCACTAAAAAAGTTTAGTTTTTGGCCGCATTACTCAAAAATTCTAAGTGTATTCTGCTAATTTGTTCATGAAGTTGAGCTTACTCATAATTTTAAGTTAAATGGTTTAAAAGAGTAAGTTTTAGTCATGACCACGCCTCCTTATTCATTTGGCTTGTTGGGCCCCCATACAGAAAGGAAACCATTTAGGTAAACAATTCCTTTAATGCGTAACGATTTGCTGCAAGGCTGGATGTCTTCACGGCTACCCCGAACGCTTTACACCTGCAGTCCCTGCTGTACTTTTATCCACTACACCAAGGTAAGAGGTTGTGGGCCAACTAACTCTGTTTTTATCACTGTAATAAGAGCTAATTGTTAACGGGTCCTGTTGGGAGGTGTTCGGAGGGTGCCCGGAGCGGGAGAAGTAATTAAGTAAGTAAGTAAGTAAAAATTTATTTGTATAGCACATTTCAGCAGCAAGGCAATTCAAAGTGCTTTACATCATAAGAACAAACAAATGTGCAGTAAAATCAAACTGTGTGTGATGTTAGCCCGTTCGCTGGTTCTTTGAACTTCTTAGCCAATGGCGTGTAGCATCGATACTTCTGTTACGCAGCTCGCTCTTTGTTAGCGGTTAAAAATGTAATTTAAAAACTGGTCTAGACAGAACCTAGCCCCCTGTTAGCCACCTGTTAAGCTGTTTTTACTTGTGTCTGGTGGACAGTGCTTCACGGTGAACACCGGACTGGGTTTGTGGTGGTCCACAAGGTGGGCTGCGCGCTGGAGGACAGAGAAAAGCAGCGGTTCCGTTGTTGATGTCTCCGGCTTTACTGCATCAGGTGAGTGTTCTGCAGTCCATTTATTATTTTATTAACATAGGCTCCGGTGAGTGTAATTAACTAAAAATCTAGCCAAAAATGTTACAAAAAGTCATGACAATGTAACCTCATGTAATATGAGTTACCATTTTGGCTTTTATTGTGCTAGCTAATTGGTAAGGGAATATTTATCCCCAGCCATTTATTTACACTTATAAATTAATTGGTCTCAAAATATATGGTTAATACAGTGCCCAACTATCCTGTGGGGATGGATGATCACAACCTTGTGGAAGCTCGTCAGGTTTTGGTCAATGAAATGATGATGACAAAGCCAAATGCATCCCTGGTTAAGAAATAAATAAATACAACCTTTGCTCTTTGCAGAAAGGAAGTTGTCGTAGACTAGCCTGCGATTAGCCAGATGATACATCACTGGCCGGCTCTTTTCAGAGAAAGTCAGGTTTGTATGCGTATTGATTTGAATATTAATTGCTGCAGATTTCATGACTTTGTGTGTTGTAAATGAATAAGGAAATTAATTCTGTGGACAGCTTCTCCTGTTTTACTCCGATTTTAAATTTGTTTGCTGTTTGTTGTTTGTTTCAGGTGTATCACGAGTTCAGCAGAGTGGTGGGAAAAAATCTTAAAGAAGACTTCTTTGATGCATTTAACCCGATTTCTCCAAGTCTGACAGAACTGTGCAGGACCTGTCTTACTGGCCACCTGTTGGCTGAGCTTTTACATCAGACAAAGGTGAGTTGATTTGTCCACATCAGTCTCCTACCTTTCTTCCCCTGATGAATTTCTCATTTCTATTCCACTCATCTCCTATCTTATTCGCTCATCCTATCTTGTCTTATTATCTTTTTTGGATTTCAATTTTCTTTGTGCTCTTTTGTGCTTTTCAATTTGAAAAACCTGCAGTTTGTGACACATTAAACTGTGGAGGAATTTAAGAGAATGTCTGATAACTACTGAATATCGTCACTAACTGTGTTATATTCTATGTCTGCTTTCATCCAGACCGCTGAACCGACAGACATAAGATTCCTTTGTCTTCGTGGACTGCCAGTCATCTTGGGTGATGATCCTTCTGCCTTCTTCAAAATTGACGCCGTAAGTAAATGAACTTGTTTCAGATGTTGTAGGTGCATGGTTTAGAGGACTTGCACTGTATCTGACTGCACTGATGCAAAGCATGTATTCTCTGTTTGTGTGCTTTTATTTATTTTTTGGTTAGTTTTATATTACAGCTTTTGGTGGTGGTGGTGATATACTGCCAGGTATACTGTAGAATTTAGTTTACAGTTCAATTCAATTCAGTTATATTTATATACCACCAAATCACAACAAACAGTCACCTCAAGGTGCTCCATATTGTAGGTAAAGACCCTACAATAACTACAGAGAAAACCAAACACTCATAACAACCCCCTATGAGCAAGCATTTGGCGACAGTGGGAAGGAAAAAGGAGGGGCAGTCATCTGCTGTGACTGGTTGGGGCTCACTCTCCTGTATTACTGAGAAATAAACAGCTCGCTGTGTAGGAATCCTACTTCTCCAGATATCAAGTGCTTGGTTTTTAATGTTGCACTTTTAGAAAAAACATGTTTGTCCTTTTTGCATTTCAGTATTGGAACTAGTTTTGATGTGATTTAGATGTTGCAGTACATTACATGTTAAACCATTGGGAATGCTGCTAAACAGCTGGGCAAAAAGTTGCAAGACTTATGCGCTCATGAGCTGATTATTCAAGGTTGTTGGATCTCAAACAGCACCATGCATGCAACCTTTAAGGGAACTGTTAAATCAAAAATGAAAATTCAGTAATTAACTTTCACGTTTGAAGTCAAAACCTTTAAAGAAATAAAATAGAAAAAGAATGTAATTTTGTCATTTTCTTGTTTATTAATGCAATTGAAGTCGCACATGCTTAAGCCTTTAAGTTAAATTCACTCAAGTTTTAAGTTTACACTACTTAAATTTTTTAAGGCAACTGGTTTAGTAAGTAAACTCAACTTAGTGGGACTTACAGAAACAATAAAAAATTTAATGCAATGTTTTTAAGTAAAATCAACTTGGCATTCATTGTAATGAACTTAAAATAATAGGTTTAATAGTTGTACATAATAATTGATACAGCATAAGATTTTAAGTTAAATCAACTTGACAATTAGTGAGTTATACTTAAGCATTTAAGTTAAATTCACTCAAGTTTTCAATTTACATTACTGAAATTTTTTAAGGCAACCAGTTTCCTCAAAAATTTTAAGTAAACTCAACTTAGCGGGGCTTATAGTGTACAATCTCAGATGTCAGTGTTCCTGATGTTTTTTAGGGCCATTTTGGGTCAGAGCATGGAAAAATGTGACAAGAAGAAAAGAGAAGAAAATTTAGCAATAATGGAGTCATCTATGAAACGCCTGCGTTTAGTACCAATTCTCAAAAAATAATCTGATGTAAAAGAAACATTAAAAGAAATAGTTTTGTGATCACTAAAACCAACATCATCTATGCTTAAGTTATCTAGGATTACACCATAACTGAGGACCAGGTCTAAGGTATGTCATGCAGTATGAGTAGGTCCAGAAACATATTGAATGAAGTTAAATGAGTCTAAAATTCTCAGAAATTCCTTAGCAATGCAATCCAATGAGTCACCAATATGAATGTTAAAATCCCAGACAATAATGATTCTCCCCAATTTAATGGTAAAGGTTGATATATTAGAATACTGTACACGGGATTTTCCCAACCAATTTTAGTCATGATCATCTCAAAAGAGCTATAGGAGTATGCAGGAATTGAGTGACATAAAAATGTTTTTGTTTTTTTTAAATAACAGTATTCCCACCTCCATGGCCAGAAGTCCGAGGAGAACATAAAAACGAACAGTCTGAAGGATAAAGTTCTAGGAGATGACAGATGTCATTTCCATGCCATGTCTCAGAAATAAACATAAAATCCAGCATCTCTCTACAAAATAAGTAATTTAAAATGAATGACTTGTTGGTAATTGAACGAGCATTTATTACCATCATTTTGGTGGAGAATTTCAAAGGAATAGCTGGGGAAGCCAGGTCCAGGGCCAAGCCCGACAATAAAGACAAACTGCACAGCAAAGATAGGTTTCTGCCGCGGTGTCCTTCAGCTTTCCTCATCCTCAAATAATACCCTTTCAACGAAACTCAGGTGAAGCTATCTGACAGCAATCCAAGCGCAAAGCTCCGGTAAATCCACACCTCTCCGGTCCCTCTGAGTCCGATAAAACTGTCTGATCGCAGCCCAAGAATGAAGCTCTGATAAGCCCACACCTCGATTGCCACGCTTCCTCCGTCTTGATTTAAAACACAGTCAGTTTCCTACCGGGCACCCATGGAGGTGTGCTGGAATCAGTGCCTGATTCAAAAGGTGGTGGAAAAACATGTCCATTTTGATGAAATTGGAATCTGTCCATAGTGAATTTGATCGCCAATAACGAATGGCGATCATAGGTCCTCAAAGAGGTAACAATTACACTGATAAAACTTACAAAATAAACAAACGTGTAGAGAGGAAGAGGCAAAGCCAAACAAAGGCGCCATCTTTGATAGTGAAAGACAAAATGAAGGACTACAGAATCCATGCTCACTGACTTCCAGCAGATGCAGCAGTGTTCAGGTAAGAGGATTTCAATGGAAAGCCTTTATATAATTATGTTAATAAGACAGTGAGTGTCAATAAGCACTTGAAATGATATTAATGTGGTGTAAGAGAGCGCTGATATCACAGCTCTGAGATGTATTTATTTCTAAACTGCCTTTTTTAGCTAAGTGTCATGGATCGCTGTGGCAGCAGGCTGAGGACCCCAATTGCAGAACTCAGGAAGCAAAAACTGAAATTAGGTGCGGCGCTTTATTGAACACTGATACGCAAACACACAGCAGGCCGGGAAACAAAGACGGGACAGAGAACAGAAGGAAAAGCAGACAATATATACTGGGAATGACGAGGGAAAACAGGAAACAGCTGGGGAAAACAGGTGGACCAAATCATACTAACGAAACAGGAAGCAAAACTAGACAGCACACAGGGAACACAGGACTGTCAAAATAAAACAGGAAACACCTAACAGGGTGCACGCAGACTTAACACAGGGGGCTGGCACAGAGGAACACTAACAGAGACCGAGGCACAGGGCAATAGACAGATGCAGGGGAGACAGGGACACAGGGAACCAGAAAAACAAAATCCAGAGAACACCGGGCCACCAGCCCAGGATCATGACACTAAGACTTTAGAGAAGGTTGTCACTAACCAGCTTTCAGCCTTCTTAGAAGAACATAATATTTTTGATAAATTTCAGTCCGGTTTTCGGAGAGCCCACTCCACGGAAACAGCTCTCCTTAGAGTTTCTAATGACATTTTGTTACATAGTGATGCTGGAGAATGTTCTGTATTATTGGTGTTGGATCTCACTTCACGCCTTTGATACTGTGGACCATACAATTCTGCTTGATAGGTTGAAACACTGGGTGGGTGTATCAGGATCTGCTTTGAAGTGGTTCACCTTCTATTTGTCTGAACGATCCTTTCATGTGGCTACTTCTAATTTCAGGTCCTCTTGTGCTTATCTTTCTTATGGTGTCCCCCAGGGCTCTGTTTTGGGGCCTTTATGGTTTCTTTTATACTTTCTCCCATTTAAAGATCATCCTGAGTACCTTTGCGGAAATATCATATCACTGTTACGCTGATGACATTCAACTTTATATCTCCTCTAAGCATGAACATGTTTCTAAGATACAGGTGCTAACTTTTTTATTATTATTATTATTATTTTTTTTTTGCATTTTTGCATTTTTGGCCACAAAAATCATCAGTGGAAGGAGACAGGCTCCATTAGGAACCTTGGGGTCACATTTGATTCTGCTTTCACTTTGGACACACACATCAAATCTTTGGTTCATTCTTGTTTTTACCACCTACGGAGCATTGCCAAATTGAGTCCCATTGTGTCACACACAGAACTTGAGATTGTCAATCATCCTTTCATATCCTCCCGTCTGGACTACTGTAATGCATTGTTTAACTGTCTTAGCAAAAGCTCCTTAGAACATTTACAGGTTGTTCAAAATGCAGCGGCAAGGCTTCTTATGAAATCCTCTAAGTATTCTCATATTACCCCATTACTGATCAAGCTACATTGGCTCCCCGTGACATTCAGAATCCAGTTTAAGATTTTAGTTCTTACTTTTAGAGCGCTCCATGGACAAGCACCTTCATACATCAGTGAACTCCTGCATCCATATAGTCCCATCAGATCATTGAGATCATGTGATCAGAGACTCCTGGCTATACATCCTTTGAGACTGAAAACGAAAGGAGACATTTGCCTCAGTGGCTCCCAATCTATGGAATTCTCTCCCGGTCTCCCTGAGAGCGGTGGATTCGGTGGTGTCTTTTAAAGGACAGTTAAAAACTCATCTTTTTAATATTGCATTTGCTTAAAGTTTTCCTTTGTACTGTATTTTATTGCTGTGAAGCACTTTGTGGCAGCTGCCTTGAGAGGTGCTATATAAATAAAGTTTTACTTACTTACTTACTTACTTACTATTTAAACAATGTTTTTACAGAAATATGAGCTTCTGTCGGGAATCATTAAGTTACTAGTTAAGTAAAATGATTATTTTCAGCCACAGATTCCAAATAAATATCCCGATTAGCTTCAGTGCATCCATATTCAATATCTGCAAATACAGTGTTTCATTTAAGCATTATACTGCATTATAATGAGCCAGGTTTATGGACAATGTAAAGTAAAATTATATTGGTCTGAACAAAGTCTGGCTGCCTTTAATCCTCTGTGACAAACCTGAGGATGCAGCTTTATTGGACCTGCTGGCACCTGAGAGTTTAGTAGATGTTCCTCTGCAGTTTGATGCTCAGCATCTTGAAAGTTTGTTTCTTGTTTACTATTCATTCATACAAGTAATGCGATATCTAGTAATAGTATAATTGTGTTAACCTGGTGCTCTACATTTATGAAGAATTAATATTGAAGTTTGAATGTTGGAGCCTGTGTATCTGTGTTCTCTGGGCTTTTCTGACCTCTTTTTGCAGGGTCAGAGAACAAAACCAGGATTATTGTGCATATCTCTTTCCCAGGTGGATGATGATATGATTGTGACATGGGATGCCACCTTTGGTGTTGTGAGGAAGCAAAGGTCAGGAAGAAGGAATAACTGCAGACCTGTTATTTTAGCTCCAAGCCTGCTCAGGTTAGGCATAGTTGCAGAACATTATAACAAGTACGATAACTGAGGTATAAAATGTTCGATTGAACAGATGGAAAAGAGAGAAATGTCTTCCCTATAATTATCACTATTTTAATCTTAAGTACTTTCAACATGCTGAGGTCACAAAAACAGAAGAAAAAACTCCCCTGATGCTTGTCACCATTAGCCAAGAAGACCATAATAAAGTAATGACAAATGTGAGTTTGGCTAAAGTTCCACAATAATAATTGATACAATAATAATTGTAATTGATTGTGTCCATATATAAAATACTTGGAATGGCATAAAAGTCTGCAAAAGGGTTTATTCTTGTAACATCTGTAGCAGAACCCTTACACAAGTCATGAACATGGGTAATTCAATTCAGTTCAATTTAATTGTATTTATATAGCGCCAAATCACAACAAACAGTTGACTCAAGGCGCTTTGTATTGGAAGGTAAAGACCCTACTGCAGAGAAGACCCAACAGTCAAAATGACTCTCTATGAGCAACCACTTGGTGACGTGGGAAGGAAAAAGTCCCTTTTAACAGGAAGAAACCTCCAGCAGAACCAGGCTCAGGGAGGGGCAGTCATCTGCCG
>JAVDPK010001127.1:22218-58468 GCA_034780415.1 Cichlasoma orientale
AAACGTGTTGTATAAGCGCTTTGAGTGCTCTGAGAGAGTAGAAAAGCGCTATATAAGAACTAGTCCATTTACCATTTTGCCTGAAACTTTTACTGGTTAACTGGAGCAGCTACAGGGTTCAGTGCCTTGCCTTATTGGCAACTTAACTGTGGTTTCTGAGCATACAGAGAGTCTTATTTTCCCGGCTGGTACAGGGATACAAACCAGAAACCCACTTGTCACAATTTTTTCTCTTTGTGTCTTACGAGCAGCTGGAGACTAAGTGCCATGCTTGAGACATTACAGCAATTGGTTCTTTATAGATTTTAAGCACCGGGTCTCCCACGTTTATGCCTCATACACATAAACCGTTTGAACATACACTGAGTATACGTAAGTTTATACCCTTACATATTGCTCAAAAAAATGTAACACTTTTTAATCAGAGTATAGCAGCAAGTCAATTAAACCTCTGGGATATTGATCTGGTCAGTTAAGTAGCGCAGGGGACTATTAATCAGTTTCAGCTGCTTTGGTGTTAATGGAATTAACAACAGGTGCAATAGAGGGGCAACAATGAGACCCCCCCCCCCCCCCAAAAAAAAAAAACCCAACAAAAAACAGGAATGGTTTTGCAGGTGGAGGCCACTGGCATTTTTTCCCTCCTCATCTTTTCTGACTGTTTTTTCACTAGTTTTGCATTTGGCTAGGGTCAGTGTGACTACTAGTAGCATGAGGTGATACCTGGGCTGTCCAGAGGTTGCACAGGCAGTCCGACTCCTCCAGGATAGCACATCAGTAGTGCTAGTGCCATTGCCTAGGAGAGCTGGAGAGGGTTGTAGAAGGTCCCAGGAGAGCTGGAGAGGGCCGTAGAAGGTCCTTAACCCATCAAAAGGCCCCGCATCTGCTTGGAGCCCTACAAAATGACCTCTAGAAGGCCACTGGTGTCAGTGTCTCTGACCAGTGCCCAGCGTACTCTAGTGGACCCTGTGCTTACTGCCTGACACCATGGAGCGTGATTGGCATTTGCCATAGTATACCCGAATTGGCAGATCCACCACTGTCACCCTGTGCTTTTCACAGACGAGAGTGGGCTCATCCTGAGCACATGTGACAGACATGAAAGGGTCCTGGGAAGCCGTGGAGAACGTTATGCTGCCTGTAACATCATTCAGCATGACTGGTTCAGTGGTCCACTCAGTCCAACAGAACACCACTGGAACATTATGTTTCAGTCCATATGATGCTCCCAGGTTGCACATCTTACTGTCAAGGAGCTCAGTGATCCCTGGTCCAGATCTGGAAGGAGATCCCCCATCCATCATCTCATTAGAAGCATGCTCTGACATTTTCAAGCATGCATACAAACATTTGGGGCCTGTACAAACTACTGAGTATCATTTTGAGTTGCTGCAATGACATTTTGTCAAAATCATGTTTTTACTTTGATTTTCGGGGAATTCAGCCCTCTGTAGGTTGCTAGTTTTCATTTCCATCAAATCATGTGGCATCCTTTCATTCCTAACACATGACCTAGTCTATATCAGTTTAGATATCCAGCATGATTTTTTTTTCCCCATTGAGATGTGATGTGTTTTCAAAGTGTTCCTTTAATTTTTTTTTTTGACAGAGCACATTACATACACTTAATTTGCAGTGTAGCTGACCTTAGTCTTGCACTGAAACAACAGTTTTAAGTTACGTTTTTTTCACTATTTAAGATGATTTTTGGGACTACAGTTGGGTAAAAACACAGTGAGAGAATCTATAACTTAAACCCCTCCATTTCCCATTTTCAATAGAGTGCCCTCTGGTGGTATTAATGTCTGTCATGATCTTACAAAGTCTTATCATTAATGTTGCACAAGAGCAATATTCATAAATAGAAAAAGGGTAAAAGGCTGACCATTTACCTCAAAAAATAGGGCTTTGCGATATCTGCACTATGTGAAGTGCCGTTTTATGGTCAGCTTTTTCTGCTCTTCCACGACTGTACCAAATTGTTTCTTCTAAAGTGCCGTATCTGGCCCATAAACTGCAAGAAGTTCCCAAGGCAAAATGAGCAGACTCTGTAATTGTCTACAGTAAGTGGTTGGGTGTGTGTATGTGTTTGTAAAATTGGAAAAAGAGAAAAAGAGGACATGGTAAAGGAAGAAAAAGGGAAGCTTATTAGACAGTGGGGGAAATTAAATCCTGCGTGGGTGTAGTTTTAGTGTGGGGTTGTTTGCTAATGTCTTATTCAAATGGTCATTTATTCATTCATTCCTGTGATGTGCTTAGCTTTGTAATTCTGAACATCAATAGCTTAATATATGGGCAATTAGTAGACAAATTCTGGGCTAATCACCTTTTTTTTCTTTGCATAATGCGGGAGCAGCTCTGTTGGACTATTCTTTAGCAGAGAGAGCTGGTTTTATCTTCAACTTCAGCGGGCTTCTTCTATCAACAGTGGCTTGGGGAAATAGTCACTTTCAGAGAGAATCGCAAATTCAATTACCTCAGTATGGAGGTGTCTCACAATGTGTCCCGCTGCCTGAGGAAAGTGGTCCATCATTTCATTGTCATGGTTAGTCCCAAAGTCATTTGTATTCCAACAGTGGATTCATGCTGAAGAGGTGAGTATTTATACTAACTGAACACTTTATTAGGTACTCCTTGCTAGTACCTGGTTGGCTCCACTTTGGCATAGATTCAACATGGTGCTGGAAACATTCCTCAGAGATTTTGGTCCATATTGACATGATAGCACCACACAGTTGCTGCAGATTTGCCAGCTGCACATCCATGAGCTGAATCTCCCATTACACCACATCCCAAAGGTGCTGTATTGGACTGAGATCGTATACTGTGGCATTTAAATGGTGTTCATTTGGTACTAAGGGACCAAAAGTGTACCAAGAAAATATCCCTCACACCATTACACCACCAGCAGCAGTCTGGACCATTGCTACAAGGCAGGATGGATCAGGGATGTCATGTTGTTTTCATCCAATTTTAACCCTACCTTCTGAATGCTGCAGAAGAAATCAAGACTCATCAGACCAGGCAATTTTTTTTTACTGCCATGTGATCAGCTAATTAGAAATTTGTATTAAGAGCAGCTGAACATGTGAATCTAACAAAGTCACTGCTGAGTATATATGTTAAATGCCTGCCCTAAAATGACACACTGTGTTTTTTTAAACGATCGCACATAAAATTTGGTTGTTTAACAGTATAGTCGGTGTTTTAGTCATGCAATCTTCCCCACTATTTTACCTTGTATTTTATACAGAAACAGTCCCAGCTTTAAGCAGCTGTTACTACAAAGCAGTGTAATTAAAACAGTGACAAATTACTAGCTACATTAGTACCATGGACAGCACTTTACATCAAACAAGCAAGTCTACAAAAGCACGCAGCTCAAGGGAGATTTTTCTACTATTGTACTAACTAGCTCTTACTTGATATTGGTAATCATACAATGAAAACGACCCAATATTTTTAGCTAACTAACTGACTAGACAAACTTGTTATTGGGGGTTTATTTACTACACTGAGTAGCAGTGGCTCAGAAGAGCCGAACTGGAAAACTACCCTGTTTGTGTTTATCCACTTCAGGTTAATCTGGAATTAAGTGTTGGATTCCTTAAAATGGCAGCTGGAATAGAGGCTGCTAGCAGATGCACAACTGTACAATCTATCTTGTTTCCTGGTGGTGAAAACAGCATTTTAGTGCTGGTGGAGGAGAGGGAAGGAGAGGGAGCGGGAGAAAAGCATTGCATTTTTATCCTTTAGAGCAGCACGTACGAGTTCTCTCATTTGATGCTCGTATTAACAGGATATAGTAAAAAAAAAAAAAAAAAAAGAAAAAAGAAATCACAGCTGCAAAAATAAAACAGATTTCTGATCTTACAAAGCTATGTTTAAGATTTGGAGAGGTTTAGGGAAACATTGGTTTCGGTTAAAATAACTACTTGGGTAAGGTTTGGGAAACATCTACAGTATGTTTAAGTAATTCAACTTTGTTAAGGTCAGGGGACCATTGTTGTCATGGTTACAAAAATAACCACATGGTTAAGGTGAGGGTACATTAATTAGGTTAAAGTCGACTCTGATATTTGTTGACCGTTCCAACCGCTTTGTGGCCTTGCAGTAACATTACCCTATTTCCTCTTTTGCTCCGGACAACCAAGAGTCATAACTCCTGCAGCCCTCAGACATCAGCATTTAAATCAGGCTAATTTTGTAAAGGTGTATTCTAGCAATAATTGCAAAAACATTTATGATCTTACATAAAAGCATCCATCCATCCATCCATCCATCCATCCATCCATCCATCCATCCTCTTCCACTTAACCTTATGTAAATGTGTACAGTGTTTATAGTCAAATACAAACAAAATTTATATTAGGACAAAAACTCTTTTCTCATTAAGATTTAGCAGGTTTACCATTCTGTGCCATCGTAGCTTCTTAGTGCGAGGGCCTCTGTGTTTTGAAAGGTTATTGCAAAGCCTTGATTGAGGCTTTTGATCATAGAAATGCAAAGCTTGAAGACTGAATACAACCCACTGTTTGTGTCCATTACTTCTGTCACCCACTAGAGCAAACTGTCACTTTTCTTTCATGACTTCAAATGGATCTGTTGTAACAATTGGTAAGGAGCATAGCCACGGAGATGGTGGTAACCAGAGATGCTTTCTCAGTAATTCCCCTTTGGATCTGGGTAAAACCAAGCCTGAAGTGTATGAGAAAAGCTCCCAAACCACTGCAGCAGTGAAAAGAGGGAAAGGAAAGAGTTGAAAGAAGAAAGCATGAACGGCTCTACCTACAAAGAATAAAAGTGAGAATGTAGATAACAACTACTGAAGTTAGGCTGAACTCCTATAATAAGGTTTTGCTTTCTAACAATCCACTTCTTTTAAAATTCTATATAGTTTGGAAGACACGAATGAATCAGACTAAACTGCCCACAAGAAGTCCACAGAAGCAGTTGCCATTTGCAAGTTCAGCATGATTTTTGCATATCCAGTCAGCTTTCAGTTAATTTTTTTAATAGACTATTAGATAACTTGTTTGTGTCTGCTGTTAATACTTTTTGTTGTATAGTGTAAATCATTTTAAGGTTATTAAACTCCTTCAAAAATGTTACTCAAGTAAATTAATAATTATCTCAAGGTAGGCTTTTAGTTTTGAAAATGTAATACTGGTGGAGTTAGCTGAACTTGAGAAAGCACTGAACAGAATTACCTGAATAGACAGCCCCATGTGCAATTGTGAAGTTTCACCCTCCTGGTTTTTCCACCGATAACTCTACAGCACTACTGCTTACTTGCTTGCAAACAAAGCCAGCTCAAACATGATTGATTAATAGAAATCAGTCCACAAATGGAGTTTTTTTCTGGTGGGATATATTAGGGAGAAGGGAACATTTTGTCCACAAAGCTGATGTGTTCGAAGCAGGAAAAATGGGCAGCGTAAGGATTTAAGTGAGTTTGACAAGGGCCAAATTATGATGGCTAGACGAGTGGGTCGGGGCATCTCAGAAACTGCAGCTCCTGTGGGGTGTTCCTGGTCTGCAGTGGTCAGTATCTATCAAACATGTTCCAAGGAAGGAATACTGGTGAACCAGTCACAGGGTCGTGGCTGGCCCATGTGGTCTTATCCAACAGACGAGCTACTGTAGCTTAAATTGCCAAAATTTTTTACGCAGGTTCTGATAGAAAGGTGTCAGAATATAAAGTGCATCGCAGTTTGTAGTGTATGGGGCTGCATATATAGAGATCAGTCAGGGTGCCCATGCTGACCCCTGTCACCTGCCGAAAGCTCCAACAATGGTTACGTGAGCATTAAAATTGGACCACAGAGCAATGAAAGAAGGTGGCCGGCTCTGTTCTTTTATATCATGTGGATGGCCTGGTGCATGTGTGCCGCTTACCTGGGGAACATCTGGCACCAAGATGCACTATGGGAAGAAGGCAAGCCAGTGGGGGCAGTGCGAGGCTTTGGCCAAGGTTCTGCTGGGGAACCTTGGGTTCTGCCATCCATGTGGATGTTACTTTAACATACCACCTATACCAAAGCATTGCTGCAGCATGTTCCCTCATGTCATGGAAATGGTATTCCCTGATGTCTGTGGCAGGCTACGGGTGGGTCTTCAAACCCAAATTTAAGGGCACACTGTCCTAAGCAACTTGAAAAAAGTGATACAGTGTCATGTGAGCAAAAATTGTGCATTAGATAAAAGTGAAGCTCTAAATATAGATGAGAGTGGTTTTAGCAGGAGATGAAATGAGACCCTGAGAATCCGAGGGAGTCAATATAACAGGCCTCAGTATTATCCAACTACCTAAAGCATACAGTGTTCATTAATCCAGTGTGTGTGACTAGTGTAAATACTAATAAATGATTTAAAATAGTGACAGTAAAATACCAATATCAAAGTGATAAAAATTCCCAACAATACCACTAAGAGTTGACTGTGGAATATTTATTAGAGAGGAAATTTCATGACTGGACTGCACAGGTGGCATCCTATCATGGTACCACGCTGGAAATCACTGAGCTCCCGAGGGCGACCCATTCCTACACAAATGTTTGTAAAAGCAGCCTGCTTGCCTGGGTGCTTGGGTGATTGAATACTTTTGGCAATATAGTGTAGATTATGTGCACACCAGTATGAATCGTAAAAAGTAAGCCACTGGATATAAATTTTCATAGTTAGATCATTATATCATGTCTGCATTCACTATCATGGTAAGCCATCCAATAGTTGTTGGGATCTAGAGCTGCTAGAATGGCTGAAAGGTTTTCTCAACAAAAATACCGTCTTCCCTATGTTGGCATAGTCTTTGATTCATTCAGCAGTCTGCTCCTTGACTTTGTGAGGTATGTTGTTTGAAGTGTTGCTTCAGCAGGATTTTATCAACGGCATTTACATTTTCAGTTGCTGGAGTTTTATGTGTTATGTGTGGCAGTTGTTGTTGGTAAACCAGTATGAACTGAAGTAATTCTCCATTCTCCTCCCGTCACCAGAAAATCGGGAACTATGGTGGAGAACAAAAAAAAGCGTGAGAAATGGGGGGGAAAAGCAGGAGGCAAGCCTGAATAATAAGACTGGGGTAATGGATAGCTGTTTTTCTTGTGCTTGTGTGAGCGCATGTGTGTGCGTATAATAGTGTGTATCTGAAACTTTGACAATGGAGGACTATGTTTGCTTTCACCATTCTCCTGAAATTGTGCTGGATGTCTGAGATATTCCTGAAACTGACATATCACACAGCAGATGTTTAAAACTTTGTTTTTGTAATTTTTTTCTATGCAAGTTGTGCTTTTTTCTTTTTCTTCTTTGCATATTTGCTTTGTCTTTTCTTGCATTGTGTTATGTGTTAACCTGTGTTTCTTCTATTGAACGAATCATATATAAGTCATCTTTATTAGTGTAGCAAAGACTACAACAGAATTGTTTCCAGCTTGCACAAAAACGTGATGGCCATAACTGGGACACAAGTGTTGTTGCAATAGTTCACGACTTATGAACTATTCAGTTTTGCTTCCTCTTTCTTGTTTTCTCCCGATTAGTTTCAGCTGTGTTCCCTTGTGTTTTCCATTTTTCCCATTACCCCTGTGTGTATCCTCTGTTCTTTGTTGTGTCATCCCTCATACCCAGTGCTGTGTTTTGCCTGAGTTCTGTGTTTGCTCAAGTTCCTTGTTTGTGTTTCTTCGTTCCGGCCCAGCTCTGTATATTCTGTTTGAGTGAAGCCTTCAGCATTAAAGCTGCTTTTTAGAGTTCACGAGAGGTGACTGTTGTGAATTGGTGCTATATAAATAAAAAGGAATTAAACTGAACTGAATACATATCACACTTGTGTTTTGAACTTGGTGTTTTCTGTATTTGCTGTTATTTTGTACACGAGAGAACATGTGCAGGAATCCAATGGATCATCCCCAGTTTTGATCCTTATTTCCTGTTTTGCAGTCATTTTATTATATTCATATAGTTTCTGTTTGGGTTTTTTTATTCTCATTATTATTTTAATAGTGAGTTTGATTTTTTGTGTTACTGTTGAGTCCCTGATTTTTTTTTCTTTAGCCTTTATTATGATAGGAAAGAGATGCAGTAAAAGGCCTCAGGGCAGATTCAAATTCAGGCATGGATCACATGCTCAGTCCAGTTCTTAACTAAATTTCTGATTTGTGATTCTGTGTTTTTGGTTCATATTTTCATTGTGTTATGTTCTGTTATGTTGAGCTTTAGATGTCAATTATTATTAGTATTTCAGTTCTGATTTGTATATAGTTTTGGATGTCTCTTGATGGTTTATGGTTCTAGTGCTAGTTTTGTCTTTTTGGTCTTTACTCATGTTTAGTTCCCCCACATGTCCTTTATGTGTTTTTTTTTACCCTGTTTTACTTTGTTGGAGTTTTGCTTCCTGTCTGTATCCCTGTGATTGTCCTGATAGTCGCACGTGTGTCTCATTTCCCCAGCTGTGCCTTATTTCAAGTATGCCTTCCATGTGTATATATACTCCAGTCCCCCGTTGTGTTCTTTGTAATTGCATATGTTATGCAATCCTTGGTGTGTGCTGTCCTGCTCTCTTGTTTTTTTTTTTTTTTGGTATCACCTAGTTCATTGGATTTTCATTTGTTTGGACTTTTTGTATCACAGAACTCAATAAAGTCTCGCTTTTCATTCAGTATTCTGCCTGCAGCATTCTGCATTTGGGTCCTCCACCTCCACACTACAATCCACACAATACTGTGACAGCTCTATCCTGAAAGAAGGTAGATTAGAGATGCCTGCCAGATGTTTCAGCCTTTTTTCATTTTCAGATAATGTCACGGTAAAGCTGCTCACGTCTCGTCTCACACATGTGCTCGAGGTGTCCTTTAGCGTCAGCGCCATGATGCGCTGGGTTTATGGCAAAAGTGAGGCAGTTTGAACTCCCAGCTCGTCACATATTGAAGCTTGTAAACATCCCTTTCATCATGTTTCAATGCGCTGGGTGAGCATAATTTTCCAACGTGCAAGATTAACGTTGTAAAGCAGCATAAACCAGCCCAACCTTTTAACCCAAACCAGAAACAAGAGATTAAGGGAGACTGAGCAACTAGGCCTGTGATGTCACCAAAAGCACCCCTGACCGAAACTAGCGTCCGCCATATTTGTTTGTCTGTTCAGAGCCGTCAAACGCCGGTGTTTATAATTGCCACAAATCTACACACATGAGCGATGACACTCTCAATAAGAATTGAAAAGAATCAAGAGAAGCCTGGGGGAAACTTTTAAAAAGTCCACTGACAGCCAGCTGTACTAATCCTGCTGTTTATTTATTTATTTTAACCTGTCTTGTCTGGCAGCTTAAGCAAGCAAAATTATTGTCTTCATGCTCTGTTGTGCCAGTGTATATTTATAGCAAACTGTATATATTTATAACAAAAAAGTGAATTATAAGGATAAATATTATAGTTGTACAATGATATAATTTTGACCCTCTGTACCCCATAATGACTGCAGCCATTTGGTCTGTTTCTACAACTGTTTGTGTATAAAAACATTTCTGTACACATTTTATTTTAACATTGTAAAAATATCAACATGTATAAATAAATCAGGAAGAAAAAGGGGACGTGTGAAAATGAAATATTTTGCAGTATTTTACATTTTTACCCCCCGAGTCCCCTCAAACACTCTGGCTGGTGTAATGCTCAGGTGATCGATCAGTGTTTACCTCATAGTGCTGGCCGTGAAGCATGCATGTCTATTTACTCTGGCTGTAAAATTGTTTGTAAGGAGTCCGATACGGGTTGATGAGTAAAAGAAGCTCACCTATGTCCGATGACAGCGATACTGAGGTGAGTTGTTGAGGATTTTCAGGACATCTCTCTCAGTAACACTGCTGTTTTTTTTTTGCACAGTTAGCCGGTTAGCCATAGCTAACTAAACCTTTCTTTGAAGTGGCTCTAACATTTAATAACGACTAAGACACTGAGCTAATAAACTCTCATATGATCTTGAGACTAATGTTAGAAGGTACACATTTGGTTTATAACCAGCTGTTCTTGTTTAGCAGCTCTTGTCAGCTGTCCGGAGCGTGCCAGGTCTGATCTGCTGAAAATCAGTAACTGTGACAACATTGGTAATAAATAAGCATCTACAGTACCAGTCAAAAGTTTGGACATACTCAACGTGAGTGTGTCCAAACTTTTGACTCATACTATATATGTATGTTTTATACTAGAAGTTAAATCAGCAACACCCATTCTGATTCACTGACCCTTATTTTTCTCTATTCATCATCAGATTGAACTTAGTTTATCACTGTTCAGAATGACCCAGTGACTCGTAGCATTGATGTGCGCCTCATTGTCATGAGGAAATTGACGAAATCTGTACTTCTGGCCTGTCTTGGGGTCAGTGGAAGTCTTGCTGTTATTGCTGCAGTTGATGGCACAGCAAAATTGAACACCTATGGTGGTCATTCTCTCAGACATTCAGGAAACTTTTGGACACTCAGTGTAAAACACACTGAGCCTAACCCACACAACAGACAAATACAAATGGAAATCTCAAGACATCTCAAAACAGTCTCCCTTAATCTCGTGTCTTTGACCCAAACCACTATGTTTTCTGAAACTTAACCATGTAATGTTTAATGCCTAAAACTCACTTCTCACTGGGAAAAGTAAAAAATGCAAACCTCCCATTTGCACAGTCCCCTGGTCGGCAAACCTAAGACATAGTTCTCTGCCCTTTCTACCTTCTAATGTAGACTTTAACTCTGCATTTAATATTGCATCAACACCTTGGACACCTTGTGTGAATGTATTTGAAGCCAGTTGGATCTGATAAAGTGGCAGCTTTTGACACCCTGGGATGAGAATACACTGGATCAATAGTGTGGTTGGGTAGAAGCAGGACAGCCCCCTGATCCTGTTAGACTTAATCATTTTAGTTACAGAACTTTTTTATCTTCTTCTGCTCATTATTGTCAATCTTTTTTGAAGCAGTTTTAGCAGTGTAGATGGTGTTTTTATTTTTTAACAGCTTTTTGTGGCCACATTTTAGATTATTTGAAATGTTGGTTAATCATTGTAATAAAATTTATTATTCATTACTTTCAGTCCCACCCTGTGGCCATGAAAGACATACTTGAAGACAGTCCAGTTTTTTTTTTTTCAGATTGATGTTTGGCCTTTTAGGCCACACAAGATGACAGCAAAAGTAACAAAACAACACATTAAATTAATTATATTTCTGGTGGAAGTTGATCCAAAATATACTGTATTGTTGATTCATCTTCAAAGATGTCAGTTTGGAAAAGGTCACAGTAATTGAAAACCAAAGCGAGTCAACCTTGAGTTTTTTCCCTATTCCGGTCCTCCCAAAATCCATTTAAACAGTTTTAAATTGATGATGTCACTATTTTGACCACAGCAACAGTTTGATCTTCAGGCATCAAACTGCCAACTCATACTTTAAAGAGAGTTTTGTGCTGAGTGAGAGGCACTTATATGAAAAGATTAAACCTTATTCCCGCTAGACCCCCAGTCTGAAAGATTGAAGTAGATTTCAAAGTGGTCGGTTGAAGCAATCACTTCCCTTTGGCCAGATTGGAAAAAATGAAAACCTGCATTACCTAATTGGGATGTCTGATCTCGGTTCAGGTGGTGGCTACTGCTGGGATCCTTGTATCGAGTTAGCTATAAACAGAACAGTTCAAACAGAGGCCATAAAGAACGAGGCTTTTGCAACAGAGTGGAGCGCCTTGTGGAGATAAAAAGTCATCCACTTCTGTATCACTGTTACTCAGCCCTGAATTAAGTTTCATTCTGTTATTTCTGTTTGCTGAGCAGCATTTTAAAAAAAATTACCTGGCACTTGTGAAAGTTAATATTTTGTAAAAATACCCAAAGAGTTGAGCTTATGTCATCCAGTTTCTGCCAGTCTGGGTCACAGGAGCAGCAGTCTAAGTAGAGAAGCCCAAACCTCCCTCTTCCTGGCAGTCTCCTACAGATCATCTGATCAGCTGTCTCCTTATGTAAATAAGATGACAAATTTAGTTTTACTTTTAGTAAACTAATACCATATTTTAAAGATCGATATTTATATTTGTTTTAAGTAAAAATGGTAGAATAAATTAATTAAACTTAGCAAATCAGAAACTGCAGTTTAATTCAGCCACTCTCCTTTTTGCTGTTCTTGTCATAATCTCTTATCCTGGCAGGGAGTTTACTCCAAAACTTAAAAAAAAAAAAAAAATCTAGTTCCCGTTAAGAGGCAGGGAGATCCTCTTAACTTCTGCCGCCCTCCACCCAAATTGTTATGGTGTTGAAGGGTGTGGGTTTCAGGAAGGGTGGGTTGAGATGAGGGAGGTTAAGGTAGAAGTCATTCTCTAATGCTTACATAGCAGAGCTTTTGATCTGCCTTTTTCAAAGACAGCTGACTCATATTTGAGGAAGTTCTGATTGATAAAAATGCACAAGGAGGGCAAACAAGGGCAAACAATGCCTTCATTGTTGGAAGTAGCTCTGTGACTTTAACCCAATGTCAAAGGATATAATTGAATTTAAAAGTCTGTTATTTTAAGCAGTACAACAAAGGAAAAGACCAGTGAATAGTCAGCATCCTAAAAGTGACATCAGCGCTGCAAGAAGAAATAGAAGTAGTGATTAGTCATTTAAAAAATAAAAAATCTATACTAATAGAGTGAACTTCATGTGGAGAGAATATGGAATAGTATTTAAAGGTCACCACTACCTCACTGTTTGGGACATCTTGCCATAAAATAATTGGATATTCATTTTGTTAATTTTGCCATCTCCATCTGCATATAACTGTCTTTACTCAAGGTGAAGTCAAAGCAACACAGAGATTAAAGAACGATTTTTGTTCCTGTACTGGTGCTGAAGAACAGCTCCACACCATCCAATGGCCTCTAACATGACACACTAGGCTAGTCAGGTCCTTCTCATTGATTTTTTTTCTTAATAGGTCAACACTGTATAAGAGATCAAGGTACCAGAAGAATGTTGCTACGTCAAAATAATTTGTATGAATAATCAATAAGAGTAAGAACTTTCAGACAGAACTGCAGCATAATTTACTAACCGCTTCTGTTGTAGGTTGTTTTATCCTTAAACTGCTGAAAATAAAACTCTACTTTGGCCCAAACTGTAGCTACTTGTATTCGGCTCAAAATGTTTTCACAAGCTTCTGGGCTGAAATCCAAGGAAAAGGCCCGCTCTTCACCACAACAGCGGTTTTATGAGTTTTTAACAAAGCTCTATATGTTTTATGTTTTATTATTTTAGTGGATTGTATGCTAAGAATGAGTTAATTGCATCGGGCTCTCTCCCACAATCCCTAAACTGTATAAAGAGATCTTACAGGAATCTTAAATCCACCGGTCTGCAACAATCGTGCCACTGTATCAAAATGATGGATAACTGTTTAACATATTAGCTTAATTTTGAGATAAACTCTTATGCAATAAAAAAGTCTGAATCATAACACTTTGATTGCCCCCTCTTTTCTGTACAGTTGGTGTTTCACCACCCCCATACAATTGTGCTCTCATTAACCTGGGGCCTCTAAGTTAGCGAAGTCAACATCTGTCCAGCTTTCCACCTAGATTGCCAAAGAACAAAGGCTTTTCCATTACTGCCCTGGGAAAGTGAACAATTATAGGCACCAGAAGTACACATAATTGTGAAATTTCATAATGATACTTTGGACTGTGAGAACTTTATTCAGTGTACAGTATATACCATTTTACTTACATTAAAATGTGAGATTTCATAATGCTGCTGTAATCTTGAGAGCTTACCTAAGTTTCTTCAAATCAAAATGTTGTTTTTGGACATATGCTCTCTTTAAAACAAACAAAAGCCCAACTTATTAGTATTCCTACCCTTTCTCTCTTTTTATTCTCTTATCTTACTACAGGCAGTAGAATACGATGCCAACAAGCTAAAGATGCACAAGGCTTTCTATTTTGTAAAGGAGATTACACCAACGCCCTTGTGACATCCCCTTGAGTGATATGTGACGTCACTGGTTATATTCTGATGACTGTTCAGTCTGACAGATGTACTTATATAGAATTGTACTCGTCAAGGGTCCCTTTCTAATTATAGTGGTGTATTATCATGACTGTCATGTGTGATTTCCAAATGCTATGCCACATTAGCCAGCTCTTAACTGAGCATAAATCCATACCATTCTTAAATTTTTCCACAGTGTTCATGCCTGGAAATATACTACAGATACCGTTCACTTTTCAACCTCTCCAGGGTCCTAGTAACTCACCAGATGACCAATTGATTAATCCAGAACTGATTAACCATGGAATGAGAAGAAGAAATCATGTCATTTGAAATAAGTTACAAGTTGCTGACTGGGACGTACCAGTGGCCCATTAAATCTCAAGAAAGCAAGAGAAATGCATCAGCCCAAACACAGATATGCAGGTCTGCAGTGGGTGTGCTTCTATACTTCCTGAACAATGGGAAAACCCCCTCACACTATGAAACATCCTGAGGATTCCCTGCTAGCATTTACCTGCCCAGCACGTTGCTGCTTCAGGGAGCTGGACCTGGTTTTATTGTGAGAAACTACTAAGCTGGATCCCTTTTTTTTTCTTTTTCTTTTGCATTACGGGCTGGATATTGCAATGCTGTGACCAAAATAACTCAATAAACTTTTAGTGGGAAAGTTTAATACCTATGCAGCTCTTGTGTGGTCTTCTTTTCACGATAAAGGCCTCATTTTCCACTCAAGCTCTGGAAAGTCAAGCTGTAGACTAAATCAGCAGAGTTGCTTGGTCTTGCATAGAGGCATTTGATGAGTTTCTTCATTTGCCTGCTCCTCCCTGTTCCAAGGCGTGATATTGTTGTTGTATGAGTATAAGCTGTGCCATAATTGGCTAATTTCAGTAACATAGCTGAAATTAGAATTTTTCTTGTCATGATATTTGCATTTGATTTTTCAATGTGCATTGCAATGTGCATTGTTTTATTTCCAGGCTAACTGCATACGTCTGCAGAATTGTGAGAGCATCAAAACATTTTTTCTTGTTTTTGTGAAATTCATTTTTCCACAGGCATTTCCAAGCAGGTGAGAAAAAAGTAGAAACAAAAGCTAAGTAAATAAATAGATGTAATGATCCGCATCCCTCAAAAGCCATTAAAACTGTTTAAGACACACTTGAACAATCAAAATCACACAGTGTGGGATTTTGACTAGAGACAATGATTCATAGATGAAAGTCATGCCACCTTGATGTAGAGATTAGACTTGTAACACTGTTTACTTTAACAAATAAACATGAAATCTGTCAAACATGTCCTTACCTGCCTGGCATAACTGCAGATGAGAGGAAGAGGTTGGAAAATGCCAAATGAGGTCTCAGATGAATGCAACACTCATCATCAACCACATTTTGGCACCACCCATGCAGGAGACAAACTTGCTCTTTGTACTATTTCCCTGACAGATATAATTATCTACCACAAAATAAATGGAAATACAGTATCTTCATTGCAAGTTACTTCTTATTTTATTTGCATGAGGTGGCCAAGAAATTGCCAGAGGAGATAAATGGCCTTGGTGCTAAAGTTATCTTTGTGTGGTGAAGTTTATCTGAGCAGTATCGAAAGCACGTGCATGAACAATTCAAAAATTCACAAGATGTGAGTCTATAAACTTTTAAAATGCATTTCAACGGAACTTTTTAATATGTTGTTTTGTTTTTCTTTTTGCTCTATCATTATACAGTACAAAGCCCAACATCTGCTGACACATCCATCCACCCTAACTTTGTTTATGTGCTATATCCACACTTCTTTGCTATCTCCATTGCTCAGGTCATCATTACTTTGGCAACTGGAGGGTGCTGTCATAAATAAACGTGATTATTGGCCTTAATAAATTCCTTGTTCCAATGACCTAATGGGTGAGTTTATATTAGAGGAGTGTCTTCTAACTTCACAGATGGCAGATAATGAATGACGGTACTAAAGGCAGTCATAGAAGCTGAATGTGTTTTTGGCTTGCAGGTCTTAGATAAAACACAACTTTGTAGATTTTGCAGATTTTTGTAGCTATTTTATTATAAAATAAAAATACAGTCTAACACAATACTACATGCTCACTCACCCCAAACTGTATCTATATGTCTGTGCTTCTATCATGCTAGCACCAACAGTGCTTCAAAACTGGATGTGTGCTTATGCACTTAACTTTTAAACCATATGCCCAATTCCTTGCATCAAGCTGTGTTCAAAGTAGCCAGTGATATTAATTTCTTAAAATTTTCAAATTTATCAGATAAATACAAAGCAGTTTTTCTTTTTGTTTTTTATTTATCTGTCAGGTTTTTTTTTTATGTGCTTTGAGTCACAGATCTATTAGATGCCATTTAACACTTGGGCTTTAAAACTAGAGTCTTTGAATATTGGCTGCATATGTTCTTAATGTGTTCCATCAGCATTGCTACTCCTTCTAGAGTTTTGGTCAAAAACTTGGGCGTGGTAAAATTCAAAGCTTTACGGGTATTAACCTGTGAATTGTGATAGATCATGAGCCAGAAATGCTGCTATGTCATTGATGTTCTGGTTTTTGATATGTCGTCATGACTATCGGCCTGCTGATGTGCATTTGAATTTTCATTTTGTATGTCACACAACACTAAAACCATCGAATAAAGGTTACTCAGTGGTATCTTTGATTGATTCAGATTACTTATATCCTTAGCTTAATGTGTAAAAAAAAAAAAGAAAAAAAAAAGACTACCCACATTGTTTACACTTCAGATTAATGAAAAAAGGTTACCTTTCCTGCCAACCCCCGAATGTTGAACAATTGTTAAAATGGGTGAATCACCAAACATAAAAAAGTTACACACATCCTCTTTGTCATCACAGGAAAACCTACACCAGGAGGTGTGATTCATTCATTTTTGTGCTCATTATCACATGTATAACCGTTTTTACAATAAACAGAAGTTGAAAGTTTCTTTTAAAGACTATATAAGGTTTTTAAAGGCCTGTAATGTGAACAGTGATCCGGTTTACCTTCTGTATAGATCAAGAAGATTGAGTTATGCTATTTGAAAGCACTACCATACCTAATCTTATACTCATGTACGTAATACATTTCCTTCAGAAATATGCCAAAGTATTCAAATTTCTTCCTCTTTAAGAAAAGAAAAGGAAATACAGTACTGTGCAAAAGCCTAGAGTCACCCTTCATTCCTTCATATTTTACTAGGAAAAAGAGAAATGGGTGCAATATGCAAACATGCATGGAAACATGGAAATAGTCATCACAGCCTTAACTTTCTTAGGCAAGCTTTACTGTAATTTCTTTAAGTAGTCTTCAGGAATAGTTCTCCAGGCTTCTTGAAGGACGTTCAAAGGTCTTCTTTGGATTTTGGCTGCCTTTTGTTCTGTTCTCTTTCACACTGCTGTAATAATGTTGAGATCTGGGCTCTGGGCAGGCCAATCCATAACTGATAGTGTTTCATTGTGTGTTCAGGTATGCTTTTACTGCATTGGCAGTGTATTTGGGATCACTGTCATGCTGAAAAATGAAGCTGCTGCCAATCAGATGCTATCTGGGTGATATAGTATGGTGGATCAAAATCTGATGGTACTTTTTTTTTTGCATCAGGAATTCCATCAATTATGACAAGATCCCCAACATCACTGGCTGAAATGCAGCCCCAAACCATTACAGATGATGATTTGAACCAAATAACTCACATTTGGATTCATGACTCCATCAGACCTGTTGCTACTGATTTTCAGTCCAGTTGTTGTGTAATGTTGCATACCTCAACCTTCCCTTCATTAAGATGGCTTCTTGGCAGTCACCCTTCCACTGAGAACATTTCTGATGAGGTTTCGGTAAACAGTAGATGGATCAACTCAGGGTGAGATGTAACTCTCAGGTCCTGTGTCAGGTCCTTGTTGGATTATTTTCTTATTTCTCAAGAACTTTTTCAACTGATGTAGTTTGTTTTAATGCATTCTACTTCTTTTGCCCTCCACTAGTCCAGTTTCCTCAAATTTTTAAGGACTCACTGCACACCATGCCAACATATGCCAGGTTTTGGGCTATAGCTCTTTGTTGATGCAAAAATACAATTTTATGCCTGTCAAACTGTGTTCATAGATTCAACTGAAGCAATGAGAACAAACTGTTTCTGTGTCAGGCTGCTAGTAACAAGGTGCCTAAAGATACCATTTAAAATTGGTTTGTTGCTAGGTTGTCTGTGCAGACGCAACACTGGTTGAGTTAGGTGCCTTTTTATGGTTGATCTCTTGAGTTAGGATGAAAACACAGTCAATATTTAAATATTTAAAGAAAAACACTGAAGCAGTCAGTGGATTCTGAGGTGCATAGGTCACCTCAGAGGTCACAACCTTTCTGCAGAGTCAATCACTACAGACCTCCGAACTTCATGTGGCCTTCAGATTACCTCAAGAACAGTGCGTAGAGAGCTTCATGGAATGGGGTTCCATTGCCAAGCAGCTGACCACTAGACCCTTGAAGGTCTGATGTGATATTTGCACCAAGACATGAGCAGCAGGTCCTTTAAGTCCTGTAAGTTGCGAGGTGGGGCCACCACAGAATAAGTGTCCATGGCTGAGCAGCTGCATCCAAGCCTTACATCACCAAGCACAATGCATAATGTCAGATGCAGTGGCATAAAGCATGCCGCCACTGGACTCCAGAGGAGTGGAGACTTGCTCTCTGGAATGATGAATTGTGCTTCTGATGAGCATGGCCTGATCTCACAAATGTGCTTATGGAAGAATAGTCAAATAGTTCCATAAACACACTCCTAAACCTTTGGAAAGCCTTCCCAGAAGAGCTGAAGCTGTTATAGCTGCAAAGAGTGGGCCGACATCATGTGCAGTACGAACTCAGACATTTGGAGAGATTTCTGTTTCTGTGTGGTGGCGAGAATGGAATCATCTAATTCACAATATTGGAGTTCGCCATTGAGTGTGTCCCAGTGAGACTCTGAAGGCTGTCAGCAAAATTATCAGTCAGCCAGTTCCAAAACAACTGCACTATCTGGAATTCGGCCTCCCCTACCTGGCCTTGAGAGAGCTGGGAAATCTCATTCTCCTGGAGTTATGAAAACAAAGGCTCTTTCCCGCTATCCCATCTCTTGTGATCTGTGTGAGCTGGTATCTTAGCAACCTGGCTACTGATGAACATTATTCCACCTTATCAGAAACTGTTTAGTCGAGGACAGCTGGAAGACTCCACAGTATCCTGGACTCTCGCCTCAGCCGGCTCCTTTGCCCCCCACCCTCCCAGCCCAACCTACCCCTAGCTTCTCCCATGCTGTTTATGTGCTTCCTAGGCTGTTACAGAGGTTTTGTAACCTTATACTGTGTATGTGTATGTATACAAAGTATGAGATGATTTTTTTCCTCACTCATCCCCATATGTGTTTGCTATTTCTTCATCTTTTGTAACGGCAGCGCTTCTCTGTGAGGCTGCAACGCCGCAGATCACTTGTCTCCCCATGTATGTGTTGATTGTATTGTCTTGATGAGTGTTCTGGAACCTAATTTACCTGACGGGACCTTTCCCATGGGATCAATAAAGTTTAATCCAACCTAATCTAAACATCATAATGGGATGTCGCTCAATTTCATCTGCTTGAAGGCAGACAAGCGAATATGTTTTGGCAATATAATGTATACACACAAAGATATCAGAATCAGATCAGAATCAGAATCAGAATCAGAATCAGAATCAGAATCAGCTTTATTCACCAAGTATGTTTTCACACACAAGGAATTTGTTTTTGGCTGTAAACAACCCAATATGTAGACAAACTATGTAGACAATGTACACATTCACTCAACAGAATTTGCATATGTACAGACAGAATTTGCATATGTACAGAATTTGCATATGTACAAAAATATAAATATGGTGCAAGTATATGACCTTTTAGTCACAGTGGGTCAATAATGGGGCCTTTTGACCCCATTATATAAGTGCAAAGTTAAGCTCTAATTGGATAACATTAGCTGTCTGCCTAATGTTGATAAATAAGTTGTTACTGTGAACAAATATAATCATAAATTATTTTTATTGTTACTTTCAATAACCCACCATTAACACCACAAGTTACTGTGGATAAAAAGGTGGTGGCACACTTTGGTGACTAAACAAAGTGTGTAACTGCTACAGATGACAGAACAGAAATGAGTTCCATCCTCTGTAGTACAGAAACTAAAACATACACTCCTGTAAGTGTGCTTAACTAACAAGCCAAAGTACTCAAATATGTGCCCCATGTTATGATTTGTATAAGGTGGGACCATTTCCAGCACCTTTTTTACATACCCAGAGAGAGTTAACCTTTTGCACAAGAAAACTAGGTTAGCCTCCTTGATCAAATTAGTTGCTGCATGATTAAATCACAATGTTCCACATTACTTATGACCAACACAAAGAAAAATGCCAAAACCACACAGTCAAAGGCCAGGGTTTACATGACCTCTGATATGAGTAGCCATGGATATTCCCAGCACGTACTTCTTCACAAATGAAAACAAGGGAAAGAATCCCAGCTTTTTTTACTTGACGACCACTGGGCACTGGGTACAAAACAAGGCAACTTATAAACATGAATGCCAAAAAGGCGGAAAAAGGAGGAAAATGTGGAGAAAAATAGCCATTGATATGTCGCGCCAGACTGAGAAAAGTAGCATTGTTTGATCTTTTTGTTTGCAACAGCAGGGGTAGGCTTCCAGTGAGAACTGAGGCATATTACATGCTTTGCTTCAACCACTGAAAGAGCATAGAGAGGGCCAAAACTCAGCCTGAGTGACTCTCAAAGTCTTTGAAGCCAAATAAAGCCACCTCATCGATCACTGATTCAAAAGCCTTTCTTTTTTTTTCTCGTTCTTTCTCCTTTTCTTTCTTTTTGCTCTTGGGAAGCTTTTGTTTATTGTAGGTTATTGTAGGTTACATCACTTCCTTGAAAAAAAACCCCTCAAAACAGAACACAAACACTCAGATGGACTGGGTGTACATACATTTTGCATGTTGATTTTAAGGTGTGACATATCAACACATAGTGAAAAGTAAACAACCTAATATGAAGTAGGTTACTTGGTGACTTAACCTTGAAAATCTTTGTATTTATGTTAATCTTCAATTTGGGCATGATGAAAGTGGTTTGAAATTTTGAATGCATGGAATAAAAAATGATCTGCAGAGGTGGGAAACTGGTTTCCAATCTAGAAATCAGGTTGGATCAATAAATCTTATATGATTACCACTTCTTAGTTTAATGATCATGACTTGCTAAACAAGTAAGTCAAATGTTCTTTTTTATATTTTTAGCAACAAGGAAACAATCAAGTGTTCTGACAACATTAAAAAAAAGGCTCACTGTGGAAAGATATAAGGTTTAAGAATGGGATTTTTACAACTGTTTTAATGATGTGTTAAACAACGTAAATGGTCCTATGATAATAGAGCCCAGATGAACTGCTGCGGAAGCATGACAAACATGTAGGTAGTGAATCAAAGGAGAAATGTTAGAACTGCAATTCTATTCATTTCTGTTGCTGTCATCATCATTATGTTAGGGAAAAAAATCAAGGTGAAGCCACAGGTGATCTTTGTAAACCGAGTAGGCCAAATGCAATACAATCCAACTACCTTTGAAAATTATCATGGCCAAACTAAGGCTTTGGCCAGAATAGATAGAATGGTAGTTATATTTGTAACTTATTTTATCTTGAGTTTGCTGTCTTGGGGTCACAGGAATCCATCTTATTTGAATCCAACCTTGCAGTCACCATCTGGGAACCCTTAGACTGTTCACTTAGCCTCTGGGCTTCCGGTAAAGTCAGGATCTCCAAATAGTGGATAATGGAGATGTGGTTCAAGACGCTGAGTCACATGGTAGTCATTGTTTACAAGTGCAGATGATTTTAAAAAGCGAATAAAAAAGCTTGTTGTTAGACAGTAGTCAGTGCTTTTAAAGATTTCAATTTGGCAAATGTGTTTCCTCACTTGGTCTTCACGCAGACCATTTTCCTGCATGTATTCAAATGTGATTGACTTGCCTACACATTATGCACATCCATAAATAGATATCTGTTTATAGTGATTATGTAGCCCCCTAAAGAATAGACCTCATGATGTTATTATCAATGCTGTTTCTAACCCAGTAACACAACCTAATTTATTGATCATGAGAGCACCAAAAGGTAATTTGCTATACATGTACAGTACTTTTAAATATACCTTCTTCAGCACTGGTTGACCCACTTAAAATAGAACTGGCTATCTACCATTATGATGAATCAAATGATGCAAACGTGCATTTGTGTGCTGACAAGTCCTTTCAGTAGGGTTTGCATGCAGCGTGGGTGACACAGTTTGTTGGCATATCAGCAGAGTGGTGGGTTCTCTTGAGTTCTTCATGGTAAAAGCATCTAATGCATGCTAATTTGTTGGTTTTATATAACTCACTGAAAATTTAAATGAAAACATTAAATCCCTATACATGATCCTGTGAAAAAAACTAAACGTATTTACATTAAAAGCCTTGTAAAGTACCAGTAACGTTTCTGGCCTGGCCTTGGCTAAGAGAATCATACCCATTTAGAGTTCTGACATTATTGCTGTAGATCTCGATCGGTTCATATGTATTACAGGAAAATCCATTTGTCCATTAAATCAAAAGGCAACGAGGTCTGATTTAACAGTTTCTATACTTTCACTTGAAAATATTCTCACTGGTCTCACAGGATTTGATCACTTTTAAAAAGGTGCCAAAGTGGTGCCTGAAATTTTCAAGAAACCAACTGGATATATGGCTTAAATTCATTTGTTGTGTCTTTGCCTTCAGGACCTCCTTAACCCTTTGTTGTTGACCTTGACTGGGCTGTTCACAGTTAATTTCTTAAGTCATGTTTTGGTAAACCTGAAGCCCTAATCATTCATGCTCACTGTGTCTTGCTCTTTTTTTTAATTTCCACCCTTCTCCTGTTTCTATTCCCCCTGCCTGTGGCTTCTCACCCTCTTTCACTCTTTTCCCCTCTTTAGTATGACTGCAGTTTTTGTGAGTGCTCCTCCCCCTCCCACATTTCCGCTGATGCAAGTTGTGGGAGAGCTCAGCCAAGGGTCACTGGTGTACTCTTGCTACCTCTGTCCCTATGCACCCCTTTAAATTAATCTTTTGCCACAATTGTCCTCAAAGAACTAAGCAATTTAACCTCTCTGTGACAAGCAGCTATGCTATCAGGGGCACACACCATCCACCTGCTTGCGCAACATGGAATACATGTGACTCCTGATCATAATCAGACTAGAATGACACAAAATTCTTCCACTCTTCTGAAGTGTTCCTAAGGAACCACATCAAACAACTTTTTGGATAACAGAAACCTCTCTTTGTCTACTTACATTATGTTCAGGGGCTAAAGTTGGCCAGAACAATCAGGAACAGCATTCCAGGACCTCCAGTCAATGATTAATTAAATCTATTAGGCAGGTTAATGCATATTACTACTGAATGAGTTAAGTTTTCATGGGCTGCAGCCTGGTATTGCTTCCAGGGACGACATGGAGACACTTGCTCAGTGACAAGAAATTAATGACATCCCACAGCCTGCAAATACCTTCAACACATCCTTTCTCCTTCTCATCCCTGTGACGCATTCGTATTGCACATGTAAAGTTGCGGCTGAAGTACTCGGCTGTAGCGAGCATCTAGCTAGCTATAGAGCGAGCGCAAATGGAGTAAGGTTTTTATTTTCAAATGGCAGGTAATTTCAAATGCAACTTTTCAAGTAGCTCAACAAATATCACCTGACACACAAGCAGTTTCTAAATAGTTTGTCACAAATGTGTTTGTAATCTAAATGTCCAGTTGTTGTATTTACCAGGGAGAGAACACAAGATGCAAAACAGAGAGCACAGGAGAGGAAGACAGGAGAATGTTTTTTTAGACTGCTCAGTAAGTGAAATTTTATAGACTGAAAATAAAGTCTTAGTTCATTTTAGAGTTTTTTAATCAGATATCAGAGCTATACAGAATGCTTTGCTAAATAATGTATCATGAAATATCTGGAAAAACAAATTTAAGCGTACTAATTTTTTGTTACTCAACGGCTGCATGAGAATACCAGGCAGTTTAGTGCATGATAAAGTTTACAATGATGCACTATGCTGGACTGGTTACTAGGGTACTGTTACATCAAGACCAGCAGACATGAAATTCAATTTATTCTGATGAGGGTGATTAGATTCACTTACTGAATTCTACATTTTATACTAGCGTTATTGTGTCTAGGGGTTGGAAAGCTGTTTATATCTTGTTGAATTCAGTCGGCTAACTCTACAAAAAGCAGCGAATATTGGAAAAGCAGCACAGGTCATCTGATTACCTGTGCTGAATACAAAGAAAACTCTGCTGGAGCCGACCAAAAAACAAATTATTTTATGACTTATTTCTTAGTACTTTTGTTCCCTATGCTGGTCTGCTGATCTCAGGGTTCCCCCACCTGCCAAATCCCACTTTAAGCCCTGATTATGTTCATGTTACAAATACATGTAGGTATGAGTTACTGCAACATATCTAGCATGAATATGCTGTTCTTAATGTGTTTAAAGTGGTTGAGTTAGATTTTAAAACAACAAAAAAATATGATTATTAAAAGATTTAATACACAGTAAGTGTCTACATATGTAGTGATATAACCTAGCGCAATAGCAAATGTTTCTGTGTGTGTGAGGAAATGTCTGAGTCAAATGGGAAATCTTAATAAGGTAGAGCAAAAAATAGCTCTTAAAAAGATACCGCCGTAAGACTTGGAAGAAATACTGTTTGTCACTGCAAATTGGGGTTTGACTGAGCCTGGTCTGTTGCCAGATGGCTGGGGATCACCATATGAGTAAATACAAGCACTACTGGAAAGTTCAGACCATGAAGATATACTTTTCCAATGTACCTGAGGCGGTAAAAGTTCTTCTCATCCTGCAATTATCAGCCAGCTGGTATATTAAACAAAATGCTTGGTGAAGAGCAGAAGAAAATAAAGTTTCCTTTCATTAAAAAATAAAAAAATAATAAATGTTCCATTTCCATAACTGATGCTGATTGTCTATAAGTCATGTGGACACTTTGAAACAGCGTCTGAATTTGACTGCTTGCCTCCACATATGGGTTTTTTAAAATAAATATTTATGATAAAAGATCAAGTGATTCTTAGAGTACCTCCTGCTTAAAAAGCTTCTCATTCCCGTCAGTAAATCCCTGCAGCCACCGAAAAGATTAATAACCTAATAACCTTCATCAAATTAAGTGCATGTTGTTCCATTCAGTACTATACGCCATTATGACTCAGTATTCTGTTGTTTATAAGGAAGACGTCAGTGTTTAGGTGTTGTGTGCACAGAACATGCTGCTTTGCATCATTGCGACATTAATATAATTTCCCTGAAAAATCTCTTTCCATGTGTTGAGCTATTCCTTTCATGCGTCACTGTGAATAGCAGAAGAAGTCAGTGATGTCACTGACCACACCAACTCATTCATATTCTTGCATAAACAGATCATCCTTAATTATTGTTATCTGTTATATGTATTTACAGCACTATGCAAAAGTTGTGAGCCACCGCTTATTTCTTTGTTTTGCTTCCAAGGAGCCAGACTTTGTTGTAATTTTTTTTTTTTTTAAGTAGTCTTGAGCAATAGTTTTCCCGACTTTCTGAAGTTTTTCTTTGGACATTGGTTGTTTTTTCACTCATTTTCAGTTTGTTTTTTGTTTGTTAGGCCACTTGACACTGACTTATGAATCATTCAAGTATAAAAAGGCCCCTAACGCAAGGAAAGAACCAGTGTTGTTTCTACACATGCCACACAACTTAGCAAAGAACTCATTTTAAATGGTTACTAGCAGCCTGTGGCAAAGCACAGTTTGTTCTTATTTCTTTAGTTGAATCTGCAAAAAAAAAAGATGTCAAAGATATCACAGTTTGACAGGCATAAAATTGTATTCTTGTATGAACAAGGTGGTTCCCAAAGAGCGAATTAGCCTAGGAAAAAATCCAGCAAGGACCTGACACAGGACCTGAGAGATACATCTGGTCCTTAATTTGATCCATCTACTATTCACTGAATTCCATCAGAAATGTCTCAGGCAGGGGGTGCCTGTCATCAAGCCATTCTTATGTAAGGGAAACAGGGAGAAAAGCCTGAGGTATGCAAAATTAGTCAAGGTCACTTATACCTCAGGCACAACAAAGCAGCTGATTTAGGAAAATACCCACCAACACTGATAGAAAAGGACCTGTTAGTCAGACATGACTAACAGGGGGATTTAATGTTGAAGATGGAAAATCAATATTTCGTGATGCAGCAGTAAGATCAAGTAGTACAAGTAAGGCTGAATGCCAAGCATCAGTAATATACAAATGAAGCTTATGAGTAGGCCCATTAAGGAATATCTGTAATCACTCCAGAGGTTCTCCAGAACTTTAGACAAAAAAGGCACGGTAGAGATAGGTCTAAAGTTCGATGGATTGTTGGGGTCAAGAATTTCTTTCTGAGAGGAAGGACTATGTCTAAAATATGTCGGGGCAGAACCAGTGACTAAACACAAATGCGTATGAGCAAGAGATGATGATTTGAGGGTTTGGGGTTGGGGGGAGGTCAGAGGTATTCATAATTAGTATGTATACAGCAGACTGATGAAAACACATGTTCAGGGACACTCTCATTGAGGAACGTGAAACTGTCATGGTCCTGGGCCGGTGGTCCAGTGTTTTCTGTTTGTTCTGTTTCATAGCCCCTGTGGTCCTGTCTCCCTGTGTTATTGTGTGTTGGCTTCCTGTTTTATTCTGTTAGGTCTCCTGTCTGAGTGCAGTGTGTTTGGTTTGCTTTTCTGTCTCCCCAGGTGTTCCGGATTCCCCATTACCTGCTGTGTGTATTTATCGTCTGTGTTGTCACCTGGTCCTTGTCGCGTCATTAGTTGTTCCCTGCTGTTGTAGCTCCCTGCCTGCTATGTGTCCTCTGTTTCATTATGAATAAACCTCCAGTCCTGTCTCTACATCCGTGTTTGGTGTCCTATTTTTGGGGTCCTCCTTCCTGCCTGCTGCCACAGCGAGGAACCGTGACAGAAACAATAGATTAAAGATTGTCACTACATCACAAAGTGCTATTAAACGAGGTTGCAAAATTATGTTATCCTAAACTTGCATTATGGATTCGCAGAACTACACATAAATAAGTATTTCCTTTGACCCCTGTGCAGGATGAAGCAAAATGTATGTATGTATGTAAAATGTTGCCGCAGGACTCCCCACACCGCCTACTAACTATTCAGGATTGCAGAGCTGTAGGGTTACAGTCATAAGTTTACTCCTGAGTACTTTTGCCTTCAGTCTGCTGTCCCGACAAAGGAGTTTCATAATGCAGTTCTAAAGAAACAAGATGTGTGTATGTGTGTATGTGTAAGAGAAAGAGTAGTTGTGGGGTAATCAGTGTACCAGTTGCTGTAATGGTTTGCATCTGTTAGAAACAGACTTCAAAAATGTGCCCCCCAAAAATCATTCACTAATGTGAGCAACCGAGGTTTTACCTACACCCATAAAATTTGTGGTGTTTACATGATTTAAATATATTTACCTACACTTGACTCAGAAGTTTTGACTTTAATCAATATTTCATAACATTATTTAGAAAAATATTATTGCATACATAATATGACGTGTGTGTGGTCACTGGGCCCGGCTGTGATCGCCATCTTTATTTTTTGTCTGTGGGGATACACTTGTTTCAGCCGTGATTTCTAACTGGCTGGAAATCAAACCGCTTTGATAACGTCTGTAATTGTTGCTTTAACACTGCAGAAGAGATTAGGGCATTTTCAGTGTTGTTTTTGATAAGATTACTGTACGTGCTTTATCCCGCATCTCTTTCAGCTGAGCTGGCAAGTCTGAAAACAGGTTTGATGAGGAGTGCTTAGGGATGATTAAGAAAAAAACAGTCTGGTATGGATTGCTCAAAAACAAGCCAAACACAGATGCACATACAGCCACATAATAAAAACTCCCATGCATATGCTCACGTAGCACATGACCACATATGGATGTGCATTAAACCAAACCCTGTGAAAGATTTAAAGAAAAAAAGGCCCCTTTTTTCCAAACTTCTGCAGCCTATGTTGTTTCTAGAAAGAAAAAAAAAGAAAAAGAAAAAGCAAAACAAGTTTTCAAGTTTATTTGTGAAACCGTATTACCAGATACTCGGTCATATTACAAGCATTTTCAATTAAAAACAAATAAATCACAATACTTAATGTTAATGGTGTTTTTTGAAAAACCCATTACACCTGGATATTTATACCTGTCTCCATTAGCTTTTATCGTCAGCATCATCTTCTGGAAGCAAAAGGATGTTTCAATTCATAATTCACGCCTCTGCACCTTCCAAAAAATGCAGTTGCACGATCCAAAGTCATTAAACCAAACCTTGGCGGCAAAACCGCAACTGTTAAACATCGCACTTCCCTGAGGAAAACTGTTTTTGTCCTTATAGGATGAAATACAGCATGACATCTGAGGACACGGTCCAGGTTTCAGTCAACACGCCATAAAACTTTGTGTGGCTACATATTCGGGAGTGTTTCACGTGCAACTTCTTGAAAGGTGCAGTGCAAAGTACTGTGTGGGTCATTTGCATTTCGTCATAGTTAAAAATAGCTACTTGGGAGATCTGCAACCTGCCTGAATACAGATAAGAACAATAGTTTGACTAGGTGGATGTCAAGTCATGCAAAACCCATCACTGAGGATAATTAGAATCATTGTTCTTTTCTTTACACAGCGATGGACTGCAGTAATCATTTCTGGCTGCTGTGCTCTAAAAGTGTAGCAGTAGTCTGGCTGCATATACACAAAAATGCATGTATGAATGCTTAAATTTCTCCTGCTGATTCTTGTGTATAATGAAGAAAGGCAGAAAAATAGAAATGTTAGTCGTTTTTGCACAATTTTAATATAGATATTCTTAAAGTGTTAGAACCTTTTGTTCAAGCGTGAAACACACTAAGTAAACCGTTCTTTCAAAAATGCACACATTTATTTATAATTTTGTAATTGAAATATTAAACGAAACCCAGTGATATGCTATCATTGCTTTGTAGACCCAAGCATTATCAACACATATTGGTGCACTCCCATCCTTTGAAGTTGGGCGACAACAGCTGATGTGACCCCAAATGCACGCTGACCCTTATCACACATAAACACACGCGCGCTCTGCTTTCACACTCGAAGACCTCTCAGACGTCACTCTGACGACACCCAACTGTTCCAGCTGTCAGTGCAAGGCAATGCAGCAGTGATGGATGTCCTTCTGGGCTAACATCTTTCTCTAAACCTTTAACCAATCACGCTTACGAAGTGGCGGTGTGAACATGCTTTACACTGAGGGAGAAGTTGAGTTGTCTTTGAATGGGATTGCGGGAGGTTGGTTTCCTATCAAACTCCTCTTCAGAACGTAAATAGCATCTTGTTATTCCTCTCAAGGTGTGTTAACGGGACTAGATTGGTGCCATATCCATGTAATGTAATGTCCTGAAACAACTGTGTCGTCAGGACAGCAAATGAAGTCCTGTCACAGAAAACTATGACAAGGATATGAAGAAAGGGAATTATTAGTCAAGGGAATGTTTGTTAATTTTCATACAACATATGCATATATTTTTTAACCACTGAATTAGCAGTCTCTCCTGTTACTGGCTCACTAAACTCCTGCATGGTGCCCTTGCAGTCATTTCCTTCAGCAGTCTCTTGGGAGGATCCCAGGATTTATACTGGCGACCTGGCTGTTATTCATCCTTGCTCATTGCAGATAGGCAACCTTTTAAAGGTTAATTGCTCTGCCTAATTGCTCTCCCTCCCTTTTGCTAACAAGGGTGCACTCCTCGATGATGTCATTGTGAATGGCTGAACCAAAATATCTCTGCAGCTACTTTGGTGAAGGCTCTTCACTTCAGAAGGACACAGCAATGTCTAATCTGTTTGGCTGTGGGGAAGCAGGCTTTGGCGATGGCAATATAAGTACAGGCACTTCAAGCCAAAAGTGATTTTCCTTCTTCCAGCTCACTTTAATCAATTCACTTACAAAGGTCTTGATGACACTTAAAATAGGTAGCATTATAACTCAAACTGACAAAGAAAAGAAAAGTTGTGTGTATGTGTATCACAATCTGCAAATCTGACAGCACAAACACAGTTTAAACCATTAAATGTAAGTATTGTGAAGCATATAAAAGTAAATCCTATTCTTTAATCATAGCACATCATCACTCAGCGACAGTTATTCAGCAATAGATTGCATGCCCTTCAGGTTGTTGTTCCTCTTCAGTCCTTGCTTCTGTTATCCTGTGTTAAAAAAAAAGAAAACAAAACTCTCAAATAAGAGAAAGGTGAACCAAATTAACCTGTGTTTGTAGACAGAAACCTTTATTGAAGAAAAAAGAACTTAATAGATAATGAAATATATCCTGAATCACACTATATGCGTGCTGAGATCCCAAACTTAAATGTCCATTCCAGCACTGTAGTCTAGCTACATTTCTGTCTCCTAAGTGAAAATTTGACCGGCAGTCACCCTCTCGGATTTCCATAATTTGTGGTTCCTCGGCAAGGCTTTGGAACAGCCCCTCCTGTCTATCGCCACTCAATATCCTGTGGGTAAAAAAGGAAGAGAACACGATAGAACAGTAGTCACAGGAAGTAGATAAATGCTGGCGAGGTGGCCCCGCTGCACCTTTGACCTAAGTACGTCAGTGGTGCATCCTCTGTGAGGGCCATGTCATTATTAAAACAGAAACACCATTTAAATGATGTGCCAAAGGTGGTACAATAGAGTTGCTGGCTCAGAGGCATTTTACCAACTTTCTGTCCCCACACTAGGTAGGACAATCCATCTAAAAAGAAAAAAAGGGAACATACACAACAACAACTTCACCTTTTTCAGGTTGTCAACAGCTAAGTATTCCAGCCTCCAGTAGTACAGTAACTTCATGTGCATACAGTATCTGCGTGTATAACTATACAGCAATATGAGTCAGCACAGTAAAAAGTGAAAGTAAATGTAAAGTAAACTAAATGTAAATGTGAATGTCTGCTCAGCAAAAACCTTTCAGAAAAAATAACAGAAAATGCCTCCTGGCACACTGAACCTGTGCAACTCGGAGAGCACTGTTATACAGGTACTTCATAGCAAACGAGTGTGCAGTATCCATTTATGATGGTCATAAAGAGGAATGAATCCTGATGGGCTTCTCATCTTAAGGAGGATGTTATCCCCTCATACACTTTATGATATTTATCACTCAGCTGTGCTTTTCCCCTGTCAGGCAGCAGGGTGGTAAGTACCTAGGAATTCACTTTGCATTTTGCTAATGTGAATGAGTCAATCCACAGCCATATGTTCACGTAATATGTCCAAGCAAGTCACTAAAATTCCAAGGTCTGGTCAGAGCGTCGCATGTGTTTTATGTACTGCACTTTCAAGTCTCTTCGAAACTTGTGGCCAGTCTGTTTTTCTCTCGTGTTTCAGTTATAATGTAAGCAAAGCTTTATAAAGCTAGAAGTGCTTCGTAGAAACCGAAATAACCTACTTATTGTTTACATCGGGATTGTCAAATTACGCACGCCTCATATCACATCATAGAATATCACCTATAGACTAAACAATAATGAAGTTCAAAGCTGCCAATGACACAAAATCATCTATTAGATGTGACATTGGCTTTATTGTTATATAAGCAGTCTCCGTGTTTTACCAGTGGACCCTCCCTGCAAAACCAACATGATCAAACAGCCGAAAGAGGTCATGTGTGCATGTTCCAAACACTGTAACACACTGGCCCGCTGCTGTTTCCAAGCTTTTGTGATTATACTGGGCAGGTAAATCCACAGAAACACATGATTAGGTTTAGTGGCTGTGAGGTGAGGAAAAGGTAATATTGCAACTGAAAACCTGTTGTGACCAAAAGTTAAGACCTGTGAGTTTTTTTTCCCAGGGACTGCACTGGGGGAACAGGATGGGAATGGCAGCGATTGCCTATTATTGCTATAAATCCCCCAAAACACAGCATAGGAAATGATTTATGTGCATAAATCCGCCTACTGGGGAAAAGATGGTGTATCACATTACTGTTTCTGTGTTTGTGCATCTGGGGTTCACGGGTGGTACGTAACAGATCCCAGTGTACACACCTAAGGCTTTGACTGGGTTGGCAGGGACATCATCGGATCATTTGTCCTGCATGTAAGTAATTAGTGAAAGCACCCTAATGTTTCGAGTTATATATCCCTTCTTAATGCAACAGGCTGTTGAGATGTAATACTTCTGACATCTGACAGGTGCTCGACTTGAATAGATTTGGAAGCTGTGAATTGTACAGTAATTACAGTAAGAAATGATATATTAAAAAATTATTCTTGAGAAAAATAGTAGCCACCATTTCAATGTACTTCTCTTTGCAACGAGAAAGTCCCTCTTTTTGTGTCGTGCCATTAATCCAAAATCTGAGGTGAAGCAAATTTACAGAGATGAGATTTTTAAAAAGAAGAATTTTTTTATGCACATCACATGACTTTGTTACCATGCTTGTGACGGTTAGTAGTTCACACTGATTCTGTTTGTTTGATATTATTGTTCATTCCTTCGTTCTCCAGTATAAACCTCAGTCACACAAGCCTAGAGACCGATTGGTGATTCTCTTGCATGAAAAAATGTGTATTCCCCGACCATTTGGCAAATGGTTTGCTGTAGTTTGCATGAAAGATGCCAACCAATTTTGAATACTCTTTAACTACCAGCTGTGCAGTAGTGAAACTTGAAAAAGTGTGACACAGACCAGAAACAGAGTGTTTGCCTTCAAAGGCACAACTTGTAGCTTAAGTTGCCGGGGTGGTGTCGCTAATCACTCTGTAGGTCTGTGTGACTGGGGCTTTAGCAAACAATTTCATACATTCATAGAACGCCTCCACGAACAACTTGCCAACAGCCAGCAAATACAAATTTTTCCCTTGTGATAGTCGGTTGCCAGCAGGTTGCCCACTGGTCTCTAGGCCTATGTGACTGGAGCCTTATCTAACTCTCAAATGCTGAAGTTGTGACTCTCAGATCTTCCAACTGCACAATTGTAAATTGTTCCCATGACCATACTTCCATGCACTGTTTATTTATACTGCCAAAAAGCTCACATACGTGATATATAGATGACTTAAAGACATTGGTCAGAGGGCCCATTTATGCTGCTATCATCCTACAATAAAAATATGGCAATGCATATTTGAAGGCTAGTGCAACCACCAGAGTAAGCAAAGTTAAGCAAATGATCAGGTATGAAGTACCCAGCATGTATTTACAGGTATTCAACAAGGCAAAAGTTGCAAGAAGTGTCTTCCCATCACCTACAGTATAAGCACATCACCCTGGCTACAGGTCATCATCCTTAACATGGGTAAAGAGGAAATCCAGATTTTGAATGATGCTTTGAAATGGAACAGTGTAGTAAATAACAGGTTTAATGCATTCCTCTTGCTTAAAAGAGGAACTAGGAGCTGTGCTGAGCCTATTAATCTGAATTGATGTCAGACAGTGAGGATGGGCACCCCTCTGGCCCTCAAAACAGGAGTTAAATGGACTGATACTTATATAGCACTTTTCTACTCTAACTGGGCACTCAAAGCGCTTCTTACTACAAGCCACATTCACACACGCATTCATACAGGGATTCAGGAGCTTGCCCAAGAACACTTAGGCATGTGTATCAGAAGAGCCAGGGATCAAACCCCCGACCTTCCTTTTAGTGTGCCTCTTCCTGAGCCACAGCCACTCAGGAGTTTCTCAGGGATTTGTTTTGAGCACAGCCTTCTCCTTCTTGTATTCCTGCAATTGTGTGGCCACACACAGGTCCAACCTCGTGATGAAATTCATTGTCAAAGCCTAATTACCAGCAACAACGGCCTACAGGCCTACAGGTCAACAACATGACACAGCGCATAGTGCCAGGAGAACAACTTCTCTTCCAACATCGATGGACCCAAGGAGCTGACTGTGGACTACTGGAGGAAAGGAGAGAGCTGGACCCAGTACTACTGCTGCAGAAACAGTAAGAAACCACAGGTTTTTCCGTGTTCGTGTCCCAGAGGAACTCACCTGGGACAAGAACCCTTTTTACCTCTGACAGCTGTAAGAGTTCGACATGAGGCCCACTCTATTTTCTGTTGGTCATTTATAATTGCGACAATGTTGCGTAGCTAAAGCTGAAGAATTTCACTCTCTTCTGCGTATGGCCTATAATGAGATGTAACAACAAAGGAGTCTTGAATCTTGAACCCGGTACAACAAAACAGTAATAGATTTCCTCATCCTTAACAGGACAATATTTATCCAGGAGGGTCTCCCTCTCAGTGAAAGACATGATTATGATTAACCTGAAGTTAATGGCTGTAATTAAGTGATGAAAAGAACTAGGTGAGGTCATTATTCAGCTCCGATGGCGGAAGAAAGCCTCTCCATGACTAAGTGACATCGTCTTTCTACCCTTTTCTCTTTTCCTTATTACCCTCTGTTTCTTCAATTCCAACAAGAATCTCCCTGCTGCTCTGCATAATTAAATGCCACTTTGCTGTGGCAAGACACAGCAGGGAAAAACAGAGTCAGTATCAGATTGTGATAAGATGTAAATCACCCAGGAGGGGATATCTTATTCACAGTAGGCAAGTATAATGGAAAAGTTAAAAAAAAAAAAAAAGAGAGAGAGAGAGAAAAGATGCCATTTGATGCATAATAGTGTTTTTGGAACAGGAATAAATTGTAAAATTGTTTAAAATTTGATGCATGTGTTGATAAAACAGTGACTGTCACCTTAGAGATGTCACATCCATTAAATCTTATCATCTGTAAATCCATTATTCTGAGGGCTTAGATCATCTACAGTATAATGTGTTCAACAAATGTTGTACTGTGATTTATATCAGTCACTGTGCATAAATAAAAGTGGAGTAAAACTTATTATTATTCAACCTTATAGTGAGAGTTGCTCACAGTTTCCTCCCTTTAGATCATCACAGCAAAAATATACAAACAGTGGAAAAAAAAAAAGTCAAACAAGATATTTCTTACTGTTGCTAACCAGAATCCACTAAAAGAAATAATCTCATCTGTTTGTAACATCAGGCCAACCCTTGATTGTACATGGTAGCACAATGAGAGGAATACCAGTGATCGCTGGTAGGGTAATTGCATCACATCCCATATTGGAAATATTCAGACACTGTTTACAAATGAGAACATGTCTATTTAGCAAAGAATGAGATCACGAGCAACCGGTAGAAGGAGTGAAATCAAAGGAAGGGATGCAAGTAAATAAGCTTGCAGTGTGTGGGAGCACAATATGAACATGATCGATCTGCGTAAGGACGTAGAATGACTTAACCTGTTTAGGGAGAAAGTGAAGCAATGCCTGGAATGTGTTGACTACACACAATCAAATAATCTGACTCCTCTGTCATAATGTTGGTCTGTTCTTTTGCACAAGCTTATAGCAATTCATTGAATTCAGGAAAACTAAAGATAAAAGACATGCATGACATGAAATTACAACCCCAATACCAAAGGAGATGGAACGCTGCGTAAAAAAACAAACAAAAACAGAATGAGATGATTTTCACATCTCATAAATTCACACTTTATTCACAATAGAACTTGAAAAACATGTCAAATGTTTAAACTGAGAAAATTTATCATTTTATTTATATAGCATCGAATCACAACAAACATTCCCCTCAAGGTGCTTTATATTGTAAGTTAAAGACCCTACATGAATAAGTTGAGTTGGGACAGCGCCATGTTTACCAGTCTGCAGCATCCCCTCTCCTTTTAACAACAGTCCATAAAAATCTGGGAACTAAGGAGACATGGTGATGACCTTCTGGGAGAGGAATATTATCGCATTCTTATCCAGTCTTGTCTGATATGAGATTGTCGTTTCATGATGAACCAATTGTTTTCAACTGGGGAAAGGTCTGTACTGCACCAGACTCTTCCGCTATGAAGCTATGTGTCACGGTTCCCCGCTGCGCAGGCAGGCAAAGAGGACCCCACAGGTAGGACACCAAACACAGACGTGGATGCAGGACTGAGATTTATTCACCATGAAACACACGACATAAAGCAGGCCGGGAGCTACACAGCAGTAGG
>JAVDPK010001127.1:58568-71169 GCA_034780415.1 Cichlasoma orientale
TGGCACAGGACAAGAACACAGGTCAAAACTAAACATAACTCAAAACGCTGGGTCCAGGGACCCAGGACCATGACACTATGCTGTTGTAATAGATACAGTATACGGTTTAATATTATCTTCTGAAATATGCAAGACCTTCCCTTAAAAAGACTAGTCTAGATCGGAGCATATGCTACTCTAAAACCCGTATATACCTTTCAGCACTGATAATGCCTTTCCAGATGTGATGCTGCCAATTCCATAGACACTAATGTAATTCCATTCCATCAGAGATGCAGGCTTTTGAACTGAGTGATAATAACAAGCTGGTTGCTCCCACTTGTCTTTAGTCTGGAGGATGCAATGTCCATGTTTTCCTAAAATAATTTCAATTTCAATTTGTCTGCCAACATAAATTTTTTCCACTTTGCCTCAGTTTGTATTAAATTCGCTTTGGCCCAGAGAAGGGGGCAAGATTTCTGGATCATATTTGCACATGTTTTGCCCTTGCATAAGGTAGATGGGACGGTAGACTGTGTTCACAGACAGAGATTTTAATGATGCATTCCTGAGCTCATCCCATATTGATTTTCAGCGATTTCTCCAGATTCTCTGAATCTTTTGATGAGATTACTACAGATGACGAAAGTCAAAGTCTTTGCAGTTTTTTGTTGTTTTATTAAATTGTTCCACAACTTTTGTTTTTCTTGCAGTTTTTATGCAGATTGGTGAAACTGCCCATCTCTGCCTCTGTATGCTCTTTTTATACTCGGTTATGTTACTGACCTGTTGCCAATTAACACCCAGCTTCTTTTTAGTACCACTTACTTTTCAAGCTTTTTGCTCCCCCTGTCTCAACGTTTTCGTTGCGACCATCAAATCCAAAATAACCTTATTTTTTTCCTAAAAAGGTACAGTTTCTCAGTTTAAAAATTTACCGTGTTTTTCGTGTCCTATTGTGATTAAAATATGAGTTTGCGAGATTTGCAAATCAGTTTTTATTAATTTTTTACACAGCATCCCAATTTTTTTTGGAATTGGGGTTGTAAATGCCCATAAATATGTTTAGCAGTGAGCATTTGAAATAAAAGTTAGTTCTACCATCTTATATTCTCACATCCCACTATTTCATTCTCGTTATTGAAATCTCTTGCACATTTTTCATCATCCATCCAAAACTTGTTAATCTCAATATTTGATTAGGTCACAATTTCTCAACAGTATAAATCAGCTCTCAGTGTTTCCTGACTCAAGTAGAATATATGGGTCAGAATGAAAAAAAAAAATCTGTCTCAGATATTGAACTTTACATATGATCTGTGAAACAATGAAAACCCTCCCTTTCCTGTCTGCAAAGGACGTTGTGTCAGCAAGATGGATTCAGACTTCAAAGTTTCCCAAGTGTGAGAAGAGGAAAAGAGGAAATGAAGAGATTTTTCAGGGCTGTGCTCCCATCTCAGATTATGTTACAGAGGACAAGGAGACTGCAATGTAGTTTCTGCAACTTGATAACCGTCTACCCTTTTGTATCCAGAATAGAATAGTGAGCTATGGTCTGCTACTGTATGGCGACGTCTACAATCCAAATACTAAGACGTCTTTTTCTGCCAGTCGCACTTTTTTCTTTTTACAGTTTCTCAGCTAAAGAGTCTCAGTGTATCAACCCTAAGTTTGCATTACCTCACAGCAGAGGTGTTAAATTGCAACTACGACACCAACTCAGTCGTGTGTGTGTTTCACCCTGGCACTGGCGCACAAGGACCTCCAGTCCAATGACTTCACACAGCACTAATCACTCTGTTGCCCGCTGGTCTTTGATGTCTCATTAAGTCAGCAGGAAACAAGTGGAACAGTGAGTACCAGAGAGGAGAGAAAAATAACATTTAGCCTTTACACCAGGACCAGGAGAAAAAAGTTCAACACTGTACAGACCCTGGGAGCCCTCCGGTGCCTCACTTTCCACAGGACCACCTAAACAGCAGCTCTACAAACCCAGAAATCTCTGAGAAAAATCAAGGGTTTTCTTTAATAGACAACGCCCTTACCATGTGCTCATCAAGTTCAGCTTCTCTCTGCGCAGCAAAGGTTCACACCATCTTGATGTGGCTGAGCCTGGATCACACGCACAAATTATTCAGTTGTATTCAGTTATTGTTGTGCAGTGGATTTGCTCAGTCCGTGTCAACTGCCTTTCTTATTTACATTGCTCAGTGGCGATGTGTGAATATGACACCTAAATAATGCACCTTTTGTTACTTGTTACTTTAAGAAGATAGTGCCATTATCTCATCCCTGCACTCCTTTTCTTTGCAAAATAGGCCTGTGTTTACACTGTGCAGATGGCTAATCTAATGCGGCTCTGCACTCTCACCAAGCCAGGTCCAAGACTAACATTATGAAATGAGCAGCACAAATTACTATAAAAATAGAGGGCTGCTTTAAAATAAACCCAGCTGATTTTACATTCACTGAAATATTAGTTCATCTGAGCCCCCCTTCCACATTTTTTCACACACAATGTCTCTCTCTCTCTCTCTCTCTCTCTCTCTCTCTCTCTCTCTCTCTCTCTCTCTCTCCTCTTCACCTTTTCAGCAAAAAATCAAATGTAAACAACAGAGTATGTTTTTTTTCTTTTCTGGTGAATGACTGAGGTAATGTTTCCTTTTCTTAAAAGATCAAATGCTGCTCTAAGTCCTCGGCCTCCCTCACATGCAGAGTATAGTAGTAATAATGTAAGCAATGTTCAAGTCTGCAGTTGTTACAAAGACAGATGCAAAACCATGTACGCAGAATTACTTGGCATTGAGTAGTAGCGAAATGAAGTTCCATGCTTTGCTATTGCTGCAGGTTTGCACTCTTTCTTGCCCTTTTGTGCATTTTCGTTATCTCCACCCTACTCTCTTTTCCTCTCTTTTTTTTTAGATATGTAAGATAAATGTTTAAAAGACTGAACCATTCTTATTGCAGATACCTCTTTTGTGCAAGTGTATGCCCTGCATTTGACCATATTGGAAGGGTGATTGAGAAACCTAGGCACACACTGCCGTACTTAGTAGATTAACAGCTAAGGTGTTTATCAAAGTGACCTGGAACTGCAGTAAAGCCTGTTGAAATACTCTATGTGACACTAAAGTGTACAAATAATAAAGTAATTTGACTTTTTAAGTGATTCCTAAAAAAAAAAAAAAAAATGATTGGAGCATAGGAATGTTTGACCAGACAAAAACAGCACCTGCATACAATACCACCACAAAGCTAGAACCTACACTTAAACAGAAAGAAATCCAAGATAAAGGAGAAAGTGTGAAACAAAAGAATATCATTAATGAGATTTTTAATTCAATTGAGGCCATTTTAGGAGGAACACTCAAATCAAAGAGCGTGATTATGTGGACCGCCATTTCAGCTAATCAACATCAGGAATTTTCCCAGGCCAACGGATATTGGACACGGTTGGCACGTACTTGTTGTGCATTTGATTTGAGGAAAAGGGTGTACTTTTTATGCAAGCAGCATATAGAGACGCAATCACTGAGAAGCTATTTTGGGATGCAGAAAAGTTGAAAAACAAAATAAACGAAATTCATACTTTCCATTTTTGCCCTGCTGCAATGGATAAGGAAACCAGGAACCAAGACCATGACTAAAGTGGAAGGGTATCATATAACTGATCCATCTGCTTTACGAATGAAGCTTTGTGTGTTTGCATGTTGCTCAGCTACCAAACTGCAGTGCCTACTACCCCTGAAAATGGTCACATGTTTGCGCATAAAAAAAAAGAAACATTTTGCAGAGGTGCAGACCCCCCCACCCCACCCCTTTGTTTTGCAGCCCCCTTTCGCCTGGTGGAAAACGTGTAGCAAAAATAAATTTATGTGAATCAGTGGAATTATGGCTTTTGGACATCTTCTGGTTTTTTGACAAATGAAAGTGGTGGCGCCAAAGGAAATGGTGGAAGGAAGCAGGTTATATTTCACTGGATGTCACTATTTTTGTGTAGTAACCTCACTGTAACACTAACACAAATACACTTTGGTGATGGAATTTTTAAACATGTAAAAGTCGTGGGTAAAATAAATTAATATTGGTCTGTGTTTGTCATAATTTATTTATTTTTTGTTCTGGCTTGATTATGTGGTCCTTCACAATACTTAGTCCTTTTTTTAAAAATATTTTGTTACTTTCCAATAATTTTGCATTCCTCTGATTTGTATAAACTGTTCAGTCCAGGCTACTTTGCAATACTGCAAAGTACTACAGCAAGCACTAAAGCAAAGAAAGATAATGCAATCCTTCATCATGGCATTTGATCACTTACTACTCCTTTTAAAAGGCCTACCTGCAGCTATGTACACCTAGTGGATGTGGGCATGGCTGCAGCCAATCTGCCTGGCGGTACTGGGTTAAGTTGTGACTGTGGTTTTTGCACAGATCATGGCTCTATTTGCTTACGAATCTGTGGTACTAATGACGAGTCAAGATGTACTATAACTATGTGAACTGATGTGTTTCTTCCAGATTCTCTAGATGTGCCATTAATACTGTGGCTTACCACGTCCCGTATCTTAACATCTATGGCATGTTTAGGTGCCCTTTCTGTCCTCTGTCTCACTGTTTAACTATCTGGTTATCTTTTTTCCTCTCTGTCTTACTCTATCTATTCTCGTCTGCCTCTGTCTTTAAAGTAATTGCCAGCTGCATGGGTCCAGACTCTGCTATGGTAACAGCCGGAATAAAGCCCGGTGTTAAAATCATTATGGCGCCATCCTGATGAGACTCAGTGTTACTTCCACTCGGGAGGCATTCCAGGTGCACTGCCACTCCCTTAAAAATGTTTAATTATAGCTGCATCTCTGTGTATAATTGTATTTGCTTCTATGTCACATTTCCCAGAAACTCCCTGCTTCGTCATGGCTGACTGGGAATCATACGTATGTGGTGAGTGGAGAATGCGTTTACAAACTTATAAACTTTACATGACGCATGTGCTCCTACTGGAAGTAGAATTTTGACGTTTTGGCCAGCTTTGATTATGGCTTAGATTTAGTTGATAGACTTCAGCCTCGGTCTCAGATAGTGGTTCTTTGACCTGGGGGGATGGCGACCAGTAGGAGATCAAAAAGCAACTTTTAACTTCTCCTTTATTCACAGCACAGTCACCACAGCAGATAGTGCCACATTTTTGTTTTTTTACCCCTGATGCAACCCCAGAGATTCATGTCTCCTAGCGGGATCAAACCAGGGAACTTTCACATAATAGACAACTTTTTAAACCACTACGCTATGGAGCCACTGGCTAGAAGAAGGCCAAAGAGGGTACTAAAATAAGTGAATAGAATTAAAACCTTATAGGCTGAGACCCGAGACAACCACCAGAAGACATGGAGCAATTTCATATCAGTGGAACACCAAGATCATCTCACTGCAAAATTGTCTGATAAAAAGTGGTGTTTTACCTCTAGCTGACTTGGCTGAAATTTGTATTTGTCTCAATGATCTGAATGGAGGGGTTCAAGGTAAACACACATCGCCACTGCAACCCGGTCTTATGGCAATTTGTGAATTAGCCTTGAAACGCAATCCATTGATTCGTGATCGTGAACATGAATTTTCTTTTTTTTTTCATCCTACTCAACATGACTTTTAAACTCACTGAAATGTGCTGCGATAAAAATCATAACTCTGAGCATGACTTCTGTACTACTACTACTGTATAATCAACTCAGTCTCATGGCAAATTGGCTGCTGGCCCTCACAAGTGAAGCATGACAGAAACCTGTAGTTGTGTCTTTTCTGCACAATAATAACCCTCCTCATTATTCTCCAGTAAGGACAATGTGTTAACGGCTGACGTGCAGAACACTGTCAGGGCTCATTCCAGTGGAATCCACATTCAGATTTGTGAGCTTTTTCCTGAAAAGCAGGCAACGTCTAATGTGGAAAAAGATTGTCTACCCATAAAATAGAACAGAATAAAGTTCTTATTCTAAAAAGTAATAAAGTAAGAAGACAGTACAATGGACGATCTACATTAATATATTTAGCTGAATAGATTCTAGCAGCAAGGTAACAGAGTAAGTGCAAATTGCAATATTGTACAAGCTTGCAGTTGTGCAGTACAGTAGTGCAATAAAATAGCTGTGTGCATTACATTTTGTGTCAAGAGTCTATCATGTATGTATGTGTGTATGTATGTGTGCATGCATGTCATAGTCCAACATAAATATGTGTGTGTGCGTAAGTCTATAATGTATGCATGTGTGTGTGTCCATCATGTGTGCATGTCAGTCCATCGTGTGTGGGTGTCATATGTGTGTGTGTCCAAGTCTGTCAGTTCAGGTTGGAGTTCCACAAGCCCGATGGCTTGTGGAATGAAGCTATTGCACAGTCTGGTTGTGTTTGTGCGGTGGCTACAGTACCTCCTCCCAGATGGCAGGAGAGTAAAAAGTTCATGTGATGGGTGAGATGGGTCATCCACAATGCTGAGAGCTTTGTGAATGCAGCGGTTAATGCAAAAGTTGGAAAAAACATTGGACTTTACAGGGGAGAGGAGTTCTCTTCCCAGAGAAACTGTGGCTAGTTATTGGTTACATTTACAGGGAACCTAATATTCCCATTATAATCTGTTTAAAATACCCAATATAAATGTCTCAGTCAGAATAAATAGGCCCAAGCTGATTGAAAACCAATGGCAGAGAGATAGTTTAAACGTTTTCAAAAATTGTTTTAAAAACAGATTTAAAAAGTATGGCATTTGTTGTGCTTTCTTCCTGCACACAGCCTTCATCGTGATGAGAATGTGTGTGGGTTGTTCTCCACAAACAGGAGAGGTTGTTACCATCTCTTAAAAACAATTTAAGAATAAAGTGCCACAATAAAAAAAAGTAATGTGGTGAACAGATGGTACAGATGGTAGATATGCATCTTCAGTATCATTTCTGAGCATGTCACTCTGTTCCAGAATCTTCACTCAAAATGATTTCAGTCAGAATGAAAAAGTGTTTCTATATAACTACATGCAATATTATTCTTAATTCAAAAACTATAAAAGCCTTTATGATAATGTGTGAAACATAAGAAAAAAGAAATGGGAATATCTGTACTATAGTTCTGGGTGTTGGTAGGGATACTTTAATAAAGCTATATACATATGCCAGCCAGGGATGCATGGATCCAGTAAGGGTGCCCAGGTTAGATCAGCTATCAGAGCTGCAGAAAGGTGGGATGAAGAAAGGGGTGCCTAAGAACTACAACAAGCTGTCCATACCTGAGGCCTTAGAAATGGCCAAGCAAAAACTGACAGCCTTGGCTAACAGCTTGAAGGTATATCAGAGAGATAGAAGCCAGGAGAATAACCAGATGTTCTCCACGGAACCGTCCAAGGTGTACTCTCAGTGGCAGGGGAACAATATGAGAACAGCACCCCATCAAGGCTGGAGATGGAGCAATAGTGGAAAAGCATATAGGAGAAGGATGCAACACACAACAATGCTCAGTGGCTAGTGGATCTAAGAACAGACCACAGCAACCTCCCTGAACAGGCTCCAGTAAGAATCACAGTGGCAGATATCCAAGAAAGAGTCTCACACATGATTCACACCTACTTGCTAAAAAAAAACTCACTGCACTCTATGAGTGCCTGGAAGCACAAATGAAACAGCTGCTAATGGATGAGACACACCTGGAATGGCTGAGAGAAGGTTAGACAGTACTGATCCCCAAGGATCCCCAAAAGGGACCGGTCCCATCCAACTACCGGCCAATAACTCTCCTCTTTACAACATGGAAGCTCCGGTCAGGCATCATAGCGGCTAAGATGAACAGGCACATGACATAATACATGAATGGGGCCCAGAAAGGAATTGGCAGTAACACCAGAGGAGCAAAACACAAGCTACTGGTAGACAGAGCAGTCTCTCGAGATTGTAAGACCAGACTGACATTGACAAGGCTGGCTACAGATACAGACTACAGAATGGAGCAAGCATCAGACACCTCCTCTACATGGATGACATCAAGCTGTATGCCAGGAGTGAACGAGACATTGATTCACTGATCCACACCTCTAGGATCTCCAGCAATGACATCAGAATGTCATTCAGACTTAAGAAGTATTGTCAAATGGTAACAAAGAGAGGAAAGGTAGTCAGAACTGTGGGGATTGTACTACCAGCTGGCAACATTGCAGACACTGAAGATAGCTGCAAGTACCTTGGAATCCTACAGGCAAATCTGAACAGTGAAGAGGCCGCTGGGAAAGCTGCAACCGCCAAATACCTACAGAGAGTAAGACAAGTCCTGAGGAGTCAACTGAATGGAAAGAACAAGATCCGGGCAAACAACACCTAAGCCCTGCTGGTCATTAGGTACCCTGTTGATAAGCTGGCCAAACAAGGAGATAGAAGCCACTGACATCAGGACCAGAAAGCTCCTTACCATGCATGAAGGGTTTCACCCCAAATCCAGCACCCTGAGACTGTATGCTAAGCAGAAGGAAGGAGGCCTAGGACTAGTGAGTGTCAGAACCACTATCCAGGAAGAAACGGCAAAGATCCACGAGTACATCAGGAAGATGGCCACAACTGATTGCGTGTTTAGTGAGTACCTCAAGCAGCAGAAACCTAAGAAAGAAGAGGAGCAAGAACTGGAGACAGGTTTCTGCATGGTATGTACCATCAGCAGACAGAAGAAGTCTCTGATATCGAAAAATCCTACCACCGGCTGGACAAAGTTGGGCTGAAAGATAGCACAGAGGGCACTAGTTATTGTAGCACAGGAACAACTTTAAGCACAAGGGTGGGGTCTACCACACCAGCCAAGACCCAGGGTGCAGGCTGTGCAGAAATGCCCATGAGACAATCCAGCAAATAACAGCAAGTTGCAAGATGCAAGCAGGCAGGGCATACATGGAACGCCATAACCAAGTGGCTGGTATAGTATAGAACATCAGTGCCAAGTATGACCTGGAAGTCCCGAGGTCAGAATGGGATATACCCCTAAGGGTGGTTAAGAATGACCAGCCAAAGATCCTTCTGGGACTTCCAGACAAACTGGTGATGGCTGAACAACTGGACACATGGAATCTTGAGATTTAGTCAAAGGGCAGACAAGTTCTCTCTCACTCAGTTATCTCAACATGTAGTCCTGTTCAGGATGGCACACTCCATGTAAATTACTCTCAAAATACAATAATCTTGACATATTTCTCATGATCCGTTTCCTGTTATTGATCATATTAAAATCAAAACTGAGAACAAATAAAATTTATACTAAAAACCATTAGGTTTGGTTGTGCTGGGGTTCATTAAAGTGGTCTATCTGCTTTAATAAAAGTAAAATTACAGAGAAATTTTCACTGATGTGTATGGCTTTAGCTAACTTATCAGTAAAACAAGTATATCAAATTTAAAAAAAAAAAAAAAAAAAACAAGAACAAAGAACAAATGTTTGTGAACCATCAGATACAGGATGTGAAACATCGTTGCCATGATTGCATGTTTAATGTTTAAGCTGGAGAGCTTCTGATGGCGCCTATCAATAGTTTTCTTGTAGTTCTAGTTCTTTTAATGCCTGTGACCCTTCTAGACCTCCTGGGGACAAAGAACCCTGCCCCACGTGGAGGGAGGGCATTACATCAGCCTAACTTGAGGCGAAGCTAAGTGTGGATATGTACGCTGAGTGAGGCTGACATCATGCCGGCCTTTCATCTGCCTGGTAGTAACCGTGGCACTGCCTTCTTCCAACTGAACCCCCCACTCGTCCACCCCTCATTTGTGTACTCCTCTCGCACCTGATTGCACTGTTCTGAGACTCAGAGGCTTCCATCTGTCAGCAATCATCTGCCCTTCAAACCAGGGACTGGGCTATTGTTCGCCAATGGGCCCCACCTGCCAGTAATCTTCCCTATAAGGCTTGTCCCGAATCAGGTCCACCATTTGTTTCCCCTTCGATGCTAATCACCTGTTTGTTGTGAAGGTCCCAGTTCCCTTCACATGTCAGGAGACACTGTGCCGCTGTTTCTGGGGGTGAGATCAAACAGCTTAATGATCTGGGCCTGACTGAGCTGAACTGACTCCAACTTGACCGACTGATCACAAAGATAGTTTCTAGACAGCAGAAATTGCTAAATTGCACTTTGTTTTTACTTTGTGTTTTTTAGACTGACAGGCTCCTGTTTTTATTATTATTTTTAATTAAAACAACAACAACATATAGACAACATAAATTCTGATACACTCATATTATCAAATGATTCAGTGAAAAGGCATAATAATCACAGTTTTATCATAGTTCTGAGGTTTTATTGGGGAAATCTCTGAGACCACAGATTAATGCAGTTACACTGAATTGAAGCAAACCAAAGATTAACTGGAAACTTGAATGAACTGTGTAACCGAGATTGTTATTTACCAAGACAGAGAACATCTGACTCACTGACAGGTGATGCAGCCACAGGCAGTGCTGAAGCTTGCAAGCAAGGTTTCATTATGTAGAACTAAATTAGGATCCAGTCACTCACAAACCAAGGGTTTCTATTCTCTTCAGTGACCTAATATTATAATAATATTATATAAACTTTTTTCCCTTTTAAATGCAGCTGCACTCACTTTAAGAAAGCAAGGGAATTTTTTTTTCTAGAAGAAAAGCTATTAATAAAGCAGTCAAATTACTGCGGTGTGTTTCACACAGAGAAAAATAATGCGGCATGCAAAGAAACACTTTTCACTTCACCCTGAAACCCACAGGTATTTGGGTTGGATATCTCACTGGGCTGTAGAGGCACCAGCAGAACCATGCTCTAAAAGGGCTACGTCATTAAATGATCAACAAACGGAGCGCCTGTTTTAAGTTTTAAACTATACTTTTTCCAAAGGGGGAGGATGGAATGAGCATTTAAATAAATACGCATTTCTCACTGTTTACCTTTACGTAGTGTACAGTTCATGCACATGCATGGGAAAGGCAGGTGTTGTTGTGCAGATTAGGCAAATTCAATATCATGAGAACAAGAAAAAGCACGCACATCTAAAAACTTAACAAAAGGGTGCTGGACAAAAAAACCACAGTAAACAAGAAAAATAGTCCGCACACCTAGAGCGCTCATGAGAAATCTTATTTAATCAAACCTCGAACAGGTGAGTGACGTTTCGGGCCTAATTGCCCTTCTTCAGACTTCACATTTCACACAATCATGCCCAATTAATTGGTTTAGAATTCATCTTTTTATCACAAATCAATCAAACTAAGTTTGTGGTCGTGATCAAAGCCAAAGATGTTTTTCTTCCATTTTGGAATAAATCACTCATTTTACAACTGCATGCAGGAACGTTGAATAAAAACTTATGATTAACACACAATGGTCCTGATGTGCATCTGTTTTTCTTTACCGGCATTGCTCATTTCACATACAAACATATCGCTTTGCTCACAAACCTTTCGGTAGAGTCCATAACTGAAGGTTTTCGCTTTCCCACAATTTACAATAAAAACCTACTTATTTATGTACTTTGATGAACATGGCCAGAGTGCTTCCAAACAAGTAAATCCCCAAATAATGAGGAAAGTATATTCATAAAACCTGCTAAGCATCTGGGAGTGGTTGTGTAGTACGAAGCATCATCAAGGAGTCTCTGGCATTGTTCATCTATGTTGGAAACACGTTCTTTCCAACATCCAGAACAAAAACAAAACAAAACCAGTGTTTCGACAGTACTACAGGCTCACTGGGAAACACCTCTATAAACAGATGCTCATGGAATTTAAATGGAAACATACCCAGTAACTGCTTGAAAACCTGCCCAGGACTCCCTTTTTTTTGTGCACAAGTACTGTTAAAAGCATGACCAGAAAGGTCACAAGGGTTTTACAGGTACAATGGTTCTGATTTGGAAAATGGCAAATGCCACAGCAGGGAAAACAGTTTTTGAGAGGAAATTAACCTTGATCACATTCAAATGTTTTGGTTAATGAATTCTAACAGCTTAATGTGTGCTTGCCTCCTTCGCTGAAAAAATTAAGCAGGCTGAAAATATCCATAATGAAGTGGTGTTTGAGATTTATCACTTTAGTCAAGGTCTATTAATATCCTCCCACGTGGAATAAAATGTGTAGTTATACTAGATAATTCCAGAGATTTAATACATATTTATGAGATCGGTGGATATACTCTACAGTGCACAAAGTTGTGTTCGGGAATCGAAAAACATTTTAAACAATTTAAAATGTCGCTGGAGGTTAAAAAAAAAGTAGATGCACTGAAGCCTCTTTTAATAAGGCAAATATGTACCAGTTGTCTCTAAAAATCAGTGGATTTGGAGAATTGTCAGACTCTGAGTAGCACTAATAAAGCAGTTAACAATGCCTTGCTCAAGGGCAACTCTCAAACTAAGTACTGATGGAAAGGAAAGCATATCCCGTTCCTTCCCCATACTCTGATTTTCCTAGTTATGAGTTCATGAATGTGACACATGACCTTTACAGTTCCAAGCTGTCTACTTACTCTACAAGCTGAGCAGAAATGTCAAGTGCTTTTTTTTTTGTTGCATTTTCCTGTGTGTGTGTGTGTGTGTGTGTGTGTGTGTGTGTGTGTGTGTGTGTGTGTGTGTGTGTGTGTGTGTGTGTG
>JAVDPK010001127.1:73861-111152 GCA_034780415.1 Cichlasoma orientale
GTGTGTGTGTGTGTGTGTGTGTGTGTGTGTGTGTGTGTGTGTGTGTGTGTGTGTGTGTGTGTGTGTGTGTTTCTTTCTTTCTTTTTTTTTCTTTTTCCTTCTTGCATCTAAAGTAAGTGCCACTGGAACATGTAAACACAGAGCAGTGGAAGCTTCTCAAATGTCACCAGATCTGGAGCTACATTAGCCCATTCATCCGAAGGATTGAAGGAGTGGGAAGGAAAAGAGGTTTTTCAGCACCAGAAGTGGAAAATCTACAAAGGAGGCACCCCTTGTCGAGCCCTTAATGAGCAAACAGCAATTGTATATTTTAGCGGACTAGAGGAAATATGAAGCCAAATAAGGGGAATCCTCTTGGAGCTTTCAGAATGTGAATGTTTCCCCGGATGCCATTCCAGAAAGTCCATAACTGTGGACAGATGTCCATTGACATCTTAACAAAAAAAGAAGAAAGAAAAACACATCCTACTTACTGTGAAATTAGGGGTTGAAGGTTACATTTTGCCATAGCATGAACCTGATAACTCAACACTACCTAGACATGTCATCACCTGTTACTGTACATATATAAAGGATGTGATTCTTTAGATATTGTGTAGTTTAGATTAAAAATTATAGAATAATATTGTAGCAGTACTGACTGTTATCATTTTGATTCATTTATAATAATTTTTCTTGTAATCGAAAGGGGCCAGTTGAGGTGAAATGCCTCAGTGTCCCCCTGGGTGAGCTGGAGGAGTTGGCTGGGGAGAGGGAGATCTGGGTGTCTTTCTTTAGACTGCTGTCCCTGCAGCTAGGACTTTGATAAGAGGCAGAAAATGGATGAGTTTTCTTGTGAGTTGGATAATATCTGACCTGAATGTCAGAGAGGGCAGGCAAAGCCAGGGAAGCCTTTAAACAGACCTATTACCTGAGAATGAATGAACTACATATTGAAAAATGTGTTAATTCTATGTGTGAAGGAAATAGATTATGTGCCAAGTTAGTTTCATTCTGTATATTTCACTGCAGAAAATCTGCCTCAGAGACCAATGAAACATTTTCTGTTGTGTTCTGAATGTAATATATGTATGCTGGCAGTCCTAATTTGATCATTACAATTGATTCAGTTGAAATTGACAAATGGGTGCTTTATAAAAACAAAACTTATAATCTGAAAGTCATTTGCATCGATCCTAATAGTATGAAGAGCTCCAAAAATTCAAGATGTCAGAAAACTATTCATTTTCAGACTAATTGTAGCAAATGCACTGGTGACTGGCAGAGCTCCAGAACTGCACACTAAGAAGTGTGTGCTGAGCTATAGAATTGTGTAACTGTGTAAAGTAGTACAATAGGAGGAGTTCTTCCTGTTGTGCAAGGATTTGGAAATCAAAAAGCATTTGATTATATGAAAACCTCTCCTCTCAACTCACACACACAAACATATCCTCTAGTAATTTAGCAAATTCTAAAGAAGTGTATAAGAAGATATTAAGTTTCCGCATAAGCATCTGTAAATAAATATTTGTACATTGATAAAGCATGCTTTATATATAAATGTGATTTTATATAATTAGCATATTAGGTAAATATATATTATAATATATACTGATGAATACTCTTAATATATTCTACTCTATTGAAAGCCTGTTTGCACTCAAGAGGATAGCATCCACAGGGACACTACCTCAGGATAAAATAAAGGGAGATTGGAAGCCTGACGAGAAATTTCCTACTTCTGAGGCTGTATGGAACAAATTACTGTGTGCTGTAATGCCCACAGATCATGAAGATATTCTAAGACTCATTGGCTTAATGAGGTTCTTGGATCACACACATGATGCAGAGAAGCATGACGGACTGACCAATCTGCATCTTCCCTTTGTACTTCTGGTAACTCAACACAAAAAATGACAACACGCATGACCCAGACGCACACAAACAGACATACAAATGACAGAAACAGAGGCAGTCAGTTTAAAAATGAGTCATTACTGCTGTAGTCCATAAGAAGATCTCTGTGAATCAGCACTAATTTTCCTATCAGCACTAATAATATGCCCAACAGTCTGGTCTCACTGAAGTTCTCTAGCAGTAAGTGGCTCAACATGCCTCCAATGGTTTGCTGTCTGAGGTCACATCCTTAAGGGAATTAAAGGCAGGCCCGTACACATTTAAATGCATTGATCTCACTTTGCCAATGGCAAGCTTACAATGGTGTGGCAGAAAAGGGCACACTGTTTCACAGTTTTTTTGTAGAAAGTGATCAGAACAGTGTTCCAGGCCAGGGGTGCAACAGCTGCTGATGAAAGAAAGATGCAAGAATCTACACGATATGCCACTAGTAACTAGAATTAAAAGCCAGCATCTGAAAGCAACTTGATTTTTCAGTCATATGGAAATTAGTTTGCTTTGGCGGTGTTAATACCAAAATACAGGACATTTTTCTAAAACTAGATTCCCTTTTTGTGTACATTGGGCAATATTTCATGTGCTTACTTATTTCCTTAGATTTTATTTCAGATACACTGCTGCAAGTTCTGTGGTTAACATTCCTACTGGGTTGCTCTCTCGTGAACAGCTAAAAACATGGACAGCTCTCAGAAAGGATTACCTGTGACCATAAGTGACTGGTTGTTAAGCATTCTTCTGCTAAGTGGTTGTGATTCACTGCATTGGCACGGGTTAATTAAAGTTACAAGAAATCTTGTGATTCCTTTTTATGTGGTTTGAGGATTTTTCTGAAACGTGACTGGATTCTAACACGTCATTCTCTACTTTCCCAAATTTCCTGTCCCTCTCACGGCTGCATGTGCATTGGACAGAAAGTAATTTGTGTGAATTGCTCTGTAATTAGGCCTATCTCTAATAAAGCTTCAGTTGGCGACAGCTGCGCTTCATTCCAAAGCTACAAACTGGCATATCCCTGGGAGCCAATCGTTTTTCACGTCAGGTAATTAGAGCAATTAGCCGCATTGTACCTCATTACCTGCATGTCATTTAGTGTAATGTTATTACTTACAAACACTCTTTAAAGGGAGATATAGCAACTTACTGAGCCTACAACTTCAGTGTTTAGGCCAACAAATGAGAGCATGCCAGCTGCTCGGCAGATTTTGGTACTCATGGTTTACCTCTGTCAGACTTTTTGACTTATTATTAAATCAGTAGGGAATTTATTGTATACTTTCAAATATCATGCAGGCAGATGCTAAAGAAGAAAGATATGGGCAAACAAATTGTTCCTGTTGCTGTAAATTTTTATTTGAATTGATGAAGAGCCTCCAAGGAAAGACAGAGACAAGCCAAAACTGTAGGATTAGTACCCTCCCTTTAAGCCTTACTACAACAAAGAGAAGAGAGACATGTAACTTGGGCTCAGGAAAAGATGGCGATCTGACTTTGAGAGAGTCAGAAATCCACCCAAATGCAGTGTAGGTTGTAAACACTGCTTAATTTACCAATCACACATCTGTGCAACACTTAACTAAGACTAGAAGATTAAAGCCAGCCCATCAGGAGCTAAGTTTCTATGTTGTTTTGTGTGAGTGCTATAGAAGCAGTACTGTGCGTGGGTACCTGGATGGTGAACAGTTTCCTCTTACTAGTGCTCCTTTTGTGGTATTTTGGTTGCAGTCTTACATTGTTTTGCATATGTATTATATATTTGTCACTGATTATGCATACATGCAAATACCCCTCACCTCTCCAAGTATGACACAGTGCGAGTCCACATAACCTAAGACTGAACTAAGACTGAACTAACCCTGCCACATGCCTGTTTCTTAACCATACATGTGTCATAATTGATCTGTGGGTTTTAGTCTGATATTTAAGACTGAGCAGAGTGTGGAGTTAACTTGAAAAACATGAAAAAACAGAGTCGGGGTCACAGATCTTTTTTTTTCCCTTTCTTGTTTTTTTTTTTTAAATCAAGGCTAGTTTCCAAATTATTACAGGTGTATTTACGCACCTCATTCAATGCACAAGATTGTGTGTCTAGCAAATTAAATCATGTAGTACAGAAAGCAACTGTGCTGGGCCATCTGGGCCTCCTTTACCTGCTGAGCTTCAGCCTCACCTGCAGCACTCCATGTCTCTTGCTTACTGCACTTCAATATGCCATAATAGAACAATGCTATGTAGAAGTAGATGTGTCCCTGCACATTTTTTAAGAAGTCTCTTAATTTACAAAAAAAAAAGAACAAAAATGTCTGGAATAAGATTAAATAAATTTGTCATGTTCTAGCGTTTGTGGATGGATGTGCCTTTTAACCTAAACTAGTGCTGCTGTAAAACCTGTCACTGAATTTTCAGGTATCCCAAATGTGCAGGTTTAAAACTAGTTCCCTCATGGTGGTCCCTAGGCAGCAGCTCTACATGTTGTTTAGTGAAGACTTGCAGCAGCGCTATCCTCCATTGAACACTAATTGCCTGAAAAGTGCAGAGTCAGAGGCAAAACAAAAAGCAAGCCCGCAGACGTCTCTCACACTTGCAAAGATATCAAAGTGCACCACAAGTGAATTCGGATTGCTGCCAGCTCAGGACGGCTCTGTAAACTTATCATTTTGAGAGTGCTCGCAATCATCCTTAAATCTAAACGGGTTTGCTATTACAGAGCCAGGAGGTCTTGTTACCATAATCTAGTGAGAAAAGACCCTTGCCAGACTTGCTCCGTGTTTTTTTTTTTTTATTTTTTTTTTTATCAGTATTGTAATTTACTGTGAACTCTTGGTACTTGAAAGCACTGGTCAATGCACTCTAAAAAATTAGTAGGAAATCAAAAAAGCTGGAAAGAGGGGTCTTAGAATTGCAAATAAAATGAATCTCCGGCGTTATGTGTGGAGCGCCTCTTCATTAGGAAATGAACCATCTTCAAAGACTCTTTTTTTTCTTCAAAGCAATACTCCTGTGTTGCTTTTGAAGAAGACTCATTGAATAATTCATTTTTACAGTGTATACTCACTACTTACAAGACTAAAAAAAGACAACAAAACAAAAAACAAAGAGGGTATGGAAGTAGTTATTGAGCTCTTTCTTTTTCATTTCCAAGTACCCTTTCACACTATCATAATAGTTTTGAAATGCTGTATCATTAAGAGGTCGGGGGTTCAAGACTGCTGTGATAGACTGGCAACCTGTCTGGGGTGTGCCTTATGACAGTGAATAGGCTCCTGCCCCTCTGTGACCCTGAAATGAATAAGTGGTTAAGACAATGAATGGATAGGCTCAAGAGTGTTTCCACTTTCCCCCTTTTACTGTCACTTTCTTATTAGGCTCATTCATCAACAAATAGGAGAATATTTGCTTTTTTTTGTTTTGTTTTGTTTTTTTTGGGGGGGGGGGGGTATTCTATGTCAAACACACCCATCTGTCACAAGCTGAAATTCAAATATTAAGAGTTCAACAAATGTCAGTTGAGCAAGAGAAAAGAAGCCCTTCTGTCAAGTTTAGTGTCTGTAACAGTTAAGGGGACATTCATGCTGTGGTAACAGATACTGATATTTGGCCCAGACATAAAAAATTATAGAATGACAAATTTGTTTTTCTTGAAACTGAAATGGATTTCTCAAGAAAGAAATGAATAGAAGACATCCTGATGAGAATGTTGAACCACCTTTACTGGCTTCTTTAGTGTGAGAGAGCAGCACGTCAACATTCTGTGTTTCTTTTTATTGTATGGCAGTCATTCCTGGCAGAGGCTCAACACCTTCTTCACTCTGACAATCCATTATAATGGCCTAATCATGGCCAGTTGCACCATCCCTCAATCAGTAACTTGGGGCACATCCATCCATCCATCCAGCCATCCATTTTTGTAACCGCTTGTCGAATTCAGGGTCACGGAGGGCTGTAGCTTATTCCAGCTCTCAGGATTAGAAGTGGACAGGTTGCCAGTTCATCAAAGCTAACACAGAGAGACAGACAACTGTGCATGCTCACATTCACACCTACGGGCAATTTAGAATCAGCAATTAACTTAACAAGCATCTCTTTGGACTGTGGGAGGAAGCCAGAGATCCTGGAGTGAACAGGCACATCCAAACTCCACACAGAAAGGACCCAGCTGACCAGGAGGTTCAAACCCAGGATCTTCTTGCTGTGTTAACCACTGTAACACCTACTAGGGAAAAGACATCAAACATCAATATAATTTATTTACTTTACTCACCCCCACCAATAAAAAAATTTATAATAGTCACATAAAGACGATTAGAGCATAAAAAGGGTAGGCTGGAGGCAAGAAAAACAGCAGCTCTCACAAAGGGGTCAAGTTCAGCCTTCACATTAAAGCGCTATAATTAGTCTGCTTAACTACCCAATAGTGCAAGAATCTACAGAAATTACAACATGCAAATAGCTTTCTATGAATCCTCCTTAAAATCTACGAGGGCAGGGTGACCCCAGAAACACCGCTTTCAGCACAATTTTAATAGATCCAGATGATGGGATTTCCAGTCACTGGCCTGAACTTACACATAAAAATAGTGAGTTGTTAAGTTAACTCATTCGGACAGATTGTTTTGGAAATCCCGCTGAGATTTAACTTCCCCGTATCAGAGCATATAACATGAATTGTTAATCTGGAATTTAAATTGCAGACACATCTTTCCAGAGCAAACGTGTTGGAAGTGATCACAACACAGGACTAGCTGGACAGGACACGTCTCGATGCTGCTAATGTTTGCAGCTGTTCCTCTAACTTATAAAGTAAGGTTAAAATGTAGCTTTACAGTAGTCAAACACTTAGAGCGAAAAATGACCTCATGCTCTAATTTGAAGGCTTTATAAATAAATGACTTGGTAATAATATAGTCGGTGTTTATGCTGTGACGGAGCCAACAACACGGCTGGTTACACAGTGAGACTGTGAACATTATTTTAGCTCATTATTGGTGACATTTGAGGTGATTCTGTCATCAAATGCTAAAAGTCCTCAAAGTTAAGAGACTGGTTTACTAGCCATCATGCACACCACTGAATAGGCTGTGACAAAGTGTTTTTCAACCACACACTCTCACACATGCTTCCCTTTCTAATAACTGTGGGTCACTGAAAGTTGTGGTCCTTTCAGCGCAAAGCTCCACTCAGGCTTGAAGTAAAAATAGCACTCCAACCTTTCTTCCAGTTTTGTGGGGAAGGAAACAGGCAGCGTTCACCTAATAGGAAGCACAGAGACTGTCGTCATGGGAGTACGAACGGGGAATTTGTGTCACCGTTCCCTTCCTGTTGGGCAGGCCGCTAGCAGAATTTAAACCCCAAGATAAGAACTCAAAGCACCCTTTGCTCAACTTTACTGCTTCAGCCTAATGCAAAAACCAAAGCATCTCACTAGCTGGAGCTTGCCTGTGGTACCCAGTGCAACGGGCCATTTCTCGTCTACCCTTTGCATCAATAAGTGACAGCAACGGAAGCTTCAAGGGGAATTCCTGGAAGGGTCACATCCAGCTGTTTTACATTACGGAAGTCCGCCATATTATAGCAGTTGACAACAGCCAAGGGAAGATGAGAGGAATAAGAACGTGGGATTCCGAAACAAAGTGGGTTTACCCAAAGCCGCACCTCCAGTGGTTCCATGGTGAACTGGAGGTTTGATTATCTCATAAGTTTATGTTTGCCGTAGGAATCCGCCACATCTTGAGCCACACTAATGAGTCATTAGTTACTCAGTAGATGACAGGAATGGTAACCATAAACACAGGCGCGCTGTTTGGGTTTGGCCAGTGCATCATGTTCTCTCATCAATGCTTCTATAATTGTACACAATCCTTATTTGAGTTATCAGTTTATACAAGTTTGACAGTCTTTCATGTGTTGAACAATGATGCCGACAATACTTGAAGAACAGTCTGAAAAAGATTGCATCCTTAAAGAAAACTGCCGCATATACACTGCAGAGCACGTGAGCCAGCCTCGTAAATCATTCATCTGTTAGTGACGGCGCGGTTTTCTTTGTAAGACTAGAATTATATTAACATGCAAATGTTTACTAATCAGTAGAAATAAATCTAAAAACTGCAGGTATAGTGTATCTTAATTATTTTTATTTTTATTTTTTACTCAATGCCTGGTGTTCTGTGTGGAACCTACTGCAGGAATGACTCTCGCTACAAACTGTCCCTACTGGCTCATTCCCAGTGGAGAACATTACATCAGTCAGGGCTAATCTTGATTTTGTGTGACTGGGATTAATTCCACTTAAAGTTTGTGATGTAAAGCTGAAACAGGAATTAAGATTATAATGAGAGTGTCAATTGTGGACACAAAACTCCAACGCAAGAAAACAAACATCTAGAGCCAAAGAACATCCTCTCCCAAATGGAAAATCTGATCAGACCGTTGCTTTTGATTGGTTGCCTAATAGGCATTAAACCTTTCATGGTGCTGAATTATTGGTACACTCGTATACAGTGACATATTGATACTGTTGGCATTTTGGATTTTAGCTTATACCACTGAACAGCATATAGTGCTGTGCAAAAGTCTTGAGCCCTGCACATAACAGACCACTTAGTAAAGAAACCATTTTAAATTGTATCTTTCTTCAGCCTTTCTGTTACTGGCAGCCTGTTGCAAAAACACATACAGTAATTTGTTCCCATTTTTTAGCTGAATCTCTAAAAATGCCAAAGATAAAACTGTTTGACAAGCATAAAATTCTCGTGGTCTCTTTGTCCTCCTGTGTGCTCCTGCCATTTTTCTCTGTCTCTCTCTCTTTTGGCTCTCTCTCTCCTGTCTGTGTGTTTTTGTTGTTGGAACTCCAGCCTTGTGTTTCAGAGGCGAGGTCTAGCCTGGGTCTCTGCCTTTTGGCTCCACACACCTGAAGGTCATTGCTCTCACCTGTTGCTGATGACCTTGTCTGGGCCACTACTTAAGCTCGTGTTTTATTGTCAGTCTTTGCTTGACTGTTGATTGAACCACAGTCAGTGTTGCTGGCTGCCTCTTATGATTACATTTGTCTTACTCATTGTTGCTCTACTTACCTGGCTGTTTTTCTTGTCATGTAGATTTTCTGGAAACTTGGAGAAGAAGAGGTTCATCTGTGTCTGTGGATCAGGAATCCGTGGATTAACCTGCTTGGACTAAAACCAGTCTTCCCTAAAGGAGAATCTGTGCATCATCTTTTGAACTGGGAACTAACTTTTTCCCCTGAGTCCTGTAATTGAGTCGTACCTGTTCGATGGTCTTTACAAAAATAGTATTTTTGCACCAACAAGCTTACTCCTAAAGAGATATTAGCTAAAATCGTGATACATTTTAGCATGCTATCCAGTGCGTCCTTAAAAAATGGAGGAAACTGGAGAAGTAGAGGATAAAAGAAGAACCGGCAGGCCTAAAAATCTACAGCAGATGAACAGTATCTGACAGTCATGTCCCTAAGAAAAAAAATCCAACAAAGACCTGACACAGGACATGAGAGATGCAATTGGTCCTTCAGTTGATCCATTGTTCACTGAGGCCTAGTCAGAAACAGTCTCAGTGGAAGGGTGGCTGTCAGGAAAGGGAAACGGGGAGAAAAGGCTGATGTATGTCAAATTATACAAGAATTAGATGTTCTTTTTGTTAAGCTACTTAACACTCATAAATCATTCAAGCATAAAAAAGGCATCTAACTTGAGGGATGAACCACTGTTGCGTTTACACATAACTAGAAAAGGAATCAATTAAAAATTTTATCTTTAGGCACTTTGTTATAAGCACCCTGCTGCAAAAACACATAATTTATTTGCATTTCTTCATTTGAGTCTATGAAATATGCCAAAGATAACAGATTTTGACAGGCATTAAATTGTATTTTTGCACCAACAAGGTGATTCAAAGACCTACTAGCCCAAAACACAGCCCATCTCAGCATGGCGTGTAATGTGTCCATAATGGAGAAAACTGGACAAATGGTGGATAAGGCCTAAAAACTATCTACAGCAGGTGAGCAGTGTCTGAAAGTTGTCCTATAATTTCTGAAGACTACTTAAAGAAACTACAAAAAGGTGGTCATACCTTATATACTTATTTCCATGTATGTTTGTGCATGTTTCAATAGATCGCTGCACCTATTTCCCATTTCCCTAGCAACATTTAAAGAACTGAGGGATGGCTCAAGACCTTTGCACAGTACCGTACAGAACTGGAAAAACTAGGTTGAGCATTTACTGATGAGTTCACCACTCACTTAAACCAATCAAACAGTGGAACTGCCAGAGAAACAATACGCAAATAATTGTTCATGGCCGACATTGTAACAGGTGTGACAGATGTTTGGTAATCTAGAATAACAGTGATTAAATTTGGTGCCAAAGGTATAAATCATGCAAATTGACGCAATAGGGCAAAAGCCACAGGTAAATGATTGTTTTAAAACAATAGATCCATTTTATAGCCCTAAACAGTTCATTACATAGCAACAACACCAGCTATGTGACGTTAGATTATTCCTCCGAACACAATCAAAAACCAAAAAGCTGTGAGTTTGAGTAAAGTTTTAAGTGGCTGGTGACTGTTGCTCAGTCCGGTCTGCAATGTGTGCTTTAATACAAAGCTCTGAGGTCAAGAACAGCACACCTGGGATGTAGCACACACGCTGCTAGAGGAAGTGGTTGGCTGCCAAAGAAAGCAATAGAAATTTCCAGCTAATTCACCAGTCTACTGAGATCCTACCCCTTTTAAATCCCTTGCTTTTTAACAAAATGAAAATAATATCCCTAATTTGACATTGCATTAAAAATGTATACATTATGTCGTTTGATCAACCTTGTATATTGCTAATTACACAAAATTTGTATGGTCATAGTCACTCTTTGCCCTTATATGTGCAATGTAGAATAGAAAGCATCTGTTAATACAAGGTGGTATGCACAGGAAAAAAAATTATGCTACTTATTCCATATTTGTTGCAATCAACAAACGTATGCAGTTGCAGTTTCACAAAAAAAAATGGAAAATTGGCTTTGGATTTCAATTGTGTTTTTGAATAATTGTGGGAATGCTGTGTGCATTTGAATAACATGCAACTTGTTTTGCGGCATCTGATGTCTTAAAAACAGAAGTATCTTAGCACACGGGGATACCGCGGAGCATGCAGTTGCTTGTTATATAACGGTTCAAAAATATTGTTTAGGTAATGTAATGTTTAAAGGCAGAAAGACTATGTAGCATCTGCTGTTCAGATCAAATAATATGTACTGTAATGATGTGATTTGCAAACCCTCATTTCAAACCCTCATTTCATTGCTTTTCCGATACTCTGTGTCAAGCCACAGGAGGAGAATGGGCTCCAAGTGAATACTGGCCATTACGGTGCATTTGCAGGGAGGTGGAGGTGGTGGTGGGGGGCGGCATTTTGTCTCCTTGGCTTATCTCATAAAGTCAAAAATCACTACAGGCAGGTTCGTTAGAGCTGCCCTCCTCCCTCTGATTCCATGAAAATGTCTCATCTCTCATACAGATTCTATCGTGAATAGTCCAGTTTGTTATTCCAGTGTCTGCGCCACTTTCCACACACATTCATCTATTACAATGCACACCCACAGGTTAAATTCCAACCCTAAGTGTCCAATAAAATTACTATTCATATGTTTATATTAATGATAAATGCTTTGTTTTTATGGTTTGTTTGCAGTTCAAAGCCACAGAACTTTTATGTTCATTCAGCAGATTTATCCCCCCCACCCCCAGAATCCCACCACTCCCCCACTTCCTCCCCACCCTGCCCCCCTGCAGGGTTTAGCGAGTTCAACAGCACCGGGCTTTATTTCTCCATAGAAAATTCTGTAATGGAGAAAGTGTTGATATGGATTTACTTCTTCTCAAATGTGGTTTGTGTACATGACAGTTTGCATGACTTTTTATGTGGTTTGACGTGTAAACATGCGGACAAGCCCCAAAATGAAACAATATGTATACTGCACAGGGGTGGTGGTTTGGTTTGAGACAGTTAAACACTCATCTGGAAGGAAAGACCAGTCGTACCTACAGTGCTGCAGGTGCTGTAGAACTCAGAGCACACTCCAAAGTTTATTTTGATAGGATTAAATTGACTTGAATGGAGACCCCAGCCCAACAAAACCACGAGGGAAAATGTGACGCAGGGGTTGTCACTGTTACTTACTGCGAGCTCATGGACTTGGGTTGCTGGAGTACTCTTAAACGTTTTTCATTTTCCCCTCCTAAGTTGCAAAGACTTGTTGGATCTCTTGGAAATTTTAGGCCGGATCAATAAGATAAGACGCTATGGCATCATGTCTGTTTTAAATTAATTGTTAACGTGATGAAATACAAAGAAAATCTGCATCTATTGCTGAGAGTGAGAGAGGTTACTATTCTCTAGTGATGTCTAAAATCACTGAATAATAACGCATGTCAACAGTTCTATACTCAGAAGGTTATCTGAAGATGTAAAAACCTCATTGAAGCAAGGTAGGAGTGGGTGAGGAAAGGGACTATTCTTTTGGGCGGGTGTTATCAAGGAGTCCTGTGCTTTCAACCTACTCTACATTGTTAATGTTCCTGATGTGTAAGGATTTGGTGGAGTTTTTCCTGTGCTGTATCTTTTAAGAAAGGAAGCTGATTTGTTCTTACTCAGGCACTACCCAGGCTGAGATAAAAAGCTTCTATGGCCCAAAAATATCAAAAAGGCCTTGGTTCACTGGCAGTTAAATTCTAAATGAGGTTCAGAAACTCAGCTCAGTGCTGTGCAGCTGGCCTGTTCTTAGGTCGAAAAATAGAAGTGGTATTTATAAACTCTGAAGCTAAATGGAAATCGAATAACTTAAAATATATGACCTTACCAGATAAGAGTCGTCAAACACGTGCCTTTCTAAAACAAAACAATCAAATCCTTGAAATGAATCATTATGATACAATATCTAGTGAGAGGGTTTACTGTACAGGAAAATGCTCATAATGGCATTTCCCTTCATTAATGCTGCATGTCGGATTTAACAGGAACACAGCCCATGCCCTTTGTTTCGGGAATCAAATCCTTACCGTCACAGAGAACTCACCCTCTTACCTTTGAGTCAGATGTTTACCTTGTCATTTTTCCGGAGGATTTAGGACCACTATGCAATTTCCCCTCCACCTATTGTGAGGTGACAGACCGAAACAAACAGCAATCATTATTTTCTGCATAATGAGGAGCAACTATTTATTACAGTTGTACTATTTGATTGCTGCTTGGAAATAAATCTTATACCACTGGAAAACCTGCTTATTTCCCCTTAAATGGTGTCACATTTGTAAGGAAAATGCATTTGTGGGTTGAGCAGCAGAGTTGAGTATGTGGGTTGTGCCTATGAAAAACTTGCCAAATCTTCTCTGCCAAAAAAAAGACAGGAGGCCGAGCTGGAGGTGGCAGAGATGAAGATGCTAACATTTTCACTGAACGTGACCAGAATGAACGGGATAAGAAATAAGTATATCAGAGAGACATCTCAGGTTGAGGAAAGAAAGAAAACACGGCTGGGATAGTTTGGATTAGGGCTCCAGCTTTTTCTAGTTCTAATCCAATACAGATACTTTGGCTGTGGGTATCTGCCGATACAGAGTACTGATCCAATCGCAACGTTAAATTAATAATCTGTGTCCCTCTCTGTGAGGAAGAGACTATCATACTTTGTGTGTAATAAATCACAAGCTTAACTGAAATAGCTTTCCCAACTTTGTAAAATAAAATGTAATAAATAAATAGATCAAAGAATTTAAATTGACTGTACTTTTGGTGTTAATTAAAGGCCCAGGACAAATACAGTGAAAGAAAAATGATGTACTGGTGCAATTCATCTAATTTATTTGCACTGGTCTGATTTCAGATCAGTGAGAGTCATTAGGCTGCAAATTCCTGTCATTTACAGTCACAGTAGTTTATCCTTTGTTCCTCCTCACACACAGGTGTGGAGCTGACAGGTGACAGCTGAAGTGAAATAATATTTAATCACAGCTCTATCATAGCAGAATGGAATCCCAGTGGTGATAAGAATTAGGAGGGGTGTTTTCTCATTGTCAGCTCACTTTGACCACTGTTCATAAAATTAAAAAAAATATATACATAAAAGCTGTAGGTGTGGCAGTCTGAAATACCTTCAAACTGCTACAGTATTGCAACTAGCTGCTGCTGTTGCATGATGAAGTAAGCACAGAACAACATAGAATTGAATGGATTGAGCCATTAATCAGCTCATTGTCACAGATGCCAGATCCAACATTTTTCATATCGGACCAATGTATGACCCAAAACATTCCTAATTTGCACATGTGCAGAGGAAGGATAGTGGGTATATTGGGTGAAAGATGTTGTGATATGAAGCTGTCATGCAGGAGGAAAAAGGGAAGACCACAGAGGAGCTCACAGAGGGGCAGCCATCTACTGTGACAGGCAGGGGGCGAGGGGATGGAGACAGGACAAAAGACACACTGTGGAAGAGAGCCAGAGATTAATAATAATTAATGCTTAAAGTACAAGGTGATGCAAAGTGCTGTAAAGCAGACCATCCCTTGTAGTGACCCCAGTCAATTTTGAAAGGTCCTGTAACCACTCATGCCAACCACTAAAGAAACACTACAGCCACTGTATAAGTTGCTGTAGTATAAATGAAAGGTCCTGTTCTCAGTTCTTCAGCTGAGAATGTCATGAGTAAAATGCCAGAATAGCTAATTCTGTGCTAATGCAAAATTCCAATAAAGAGAACCAGTGAATTCCTGTCCAGGGAAACCATTCTCAGTACACTTACATATGGCACTCATGCCAACCACTAAAGAAACACTGCAGCCACTGTATAAGTTGCTGTAGTGTAAGTGTAAGTGCAGGTGAGCGGCATTCTCTGAAGCACATTAGCACGGAGCCTGGAATATAGCAGTTTCCAAAAGGGGGTACCGCAGCTGCATAAAATCAGATACATGGAAACTCAAGCTGATACAAAACAGAAATGTCAACAAAGATGGGTGGTTGGTGTAAGTGGGGGTAGGGGTGTGTGTGTGTGGGGGGGGGGGGGGGTCTGTTCATGATTGGCAACCAACTCAAAATGGACCCACATGATCCAGTTGCTACAGAATTTGTGTTTTGTCCTGTACGGGGGGATTGTTACAGCATGCTACTAGCAAAACAAAAGATCCCTCTTGAGGTTTTGATGAGGATGAGAAATGGTGACAGACTGACAAAACTTTGTTTTCTTTGCCTGAAGGTGTGCAGAGTTTCGTCATTCAGACTGGCTTGATTTGACTTTGGTTTGGAGGTAGCCATTAAGAGAAAGAAAGGTGTGCTTTGATTGGAATTACAGCTCAGTGTAGGCACATTTGTCATTTAGGCTCCTTCTATAAGGCATGTGGCAATTACAAGCAGTTAGGGCTCTGGTTAATCAGATCAAAGACTCCAATATTTATCAGTGAACAAAGTGCATTCAATAATACTTTCTCATTATGGTTAATGTTTGCTTAGCACGAGCATAATGGAAGGTCATGGTTAGGGTAAAATGAGTCATTAAGCTAGACACAGTTTACACTGTTTCATAGTTCAGGAACCTTTAAGGTCATGGTCACAATAATAACAGGACATTGTGGTTCTTTCTTTGCTCCTGACCATTACTCCTATTGCAACTCGATTTTCTTGGAGACAGTGAAACATAAGAAAATGCCATTTTCAGGTTTCGATTCAAATATTGGGGTTTATTTCATCCCCAAAAATAGATAAGACGCTATCCCAAATACACACAATTGAAAACAGGCTAGTTACAAAAAAGCGGGCCTGTGAAAGTGGTCATCTAAACATAAAGCTACTCCCAAATACTGAAAGCAAACCATCATATGTACTAGTGGAGCAAACCATTACAAGTGCAAAAACTGCACAAACACGTGGATATTACCTACATTCAGTAGAAAGGAACTTGCCATGATATGGACAAGTGTGAAATCATTAGTTTAGAGGGTAGACTGCATAAATAGAGTTATAAAATAGTTATTTCATTATGTGATTGTGGCCATCACACTGACCTTCAGTCAACTTTTTTTTTTAATTAGCCATACTTTCTAGATCTGAAATCATTAAAACCTTTGAAAAGCCAGATGGTGCACAGGAAGTAATGCTCATGTTTCTGAACATTAGCAGTGGTTTTTGTTTGAAATAGAAAGAAGAATATGTGACGTCCAACAGGACAAAATCCCAGGAGTCCTGTAGCCACCTATAGAATGGCATCAACAGACAATCCAAGGAAAATACATTACAGCACAGGCCACATTGTTTGATTGGCAGGTGAACTCTGGGAAGCACAGAGCAGGACCACCATGGCAATGAATGTTTCGCACTAAAGGTGCTGCCAGAATGACAAAAATAATGATCTTGAGGATTATCGCTTGAACTTTAAAACCAGCTGAGCATAAACAGATTGCCTACAGGAAGTGCAGTTCTAACAGGATTTTAAATCATCACTGCTACCATAACCATGCGCACATGAAAGCAGAGTTCAACTACACAGCTTAGGTTTACACACATATGGTAGCATTTAAGCTCATACCAGTCGGGGTAGCCTCTTGTGGCTAGAACTTGTGGTAGTCACACCAGTTTGACTGAAGTCATAATGCCAAGTATGGTTAGTGTCACAGCGGATGATTTGAACCTGACGGAGAAATCTCTTTGCAGAACGAGTGCTGAAGCCATCTGGTAAGCTGTATGGGTTATGTGCTGGATGATGGTGAAGTCGGATTAGTCTAATATAATTGTCTGAGTAACAGTTTCCAAAGATGTTGAGAGCAGTTTGATGAGCTTTTTCCTGCTGTCGATATTCCTGTCTAAAGGTTGTGGTTCACCAAGGAGGGTGGGACCATAGAGTTCGATTTCTCTGCGACAGGCACTGAGTCAAGTGAAGTGATGCAGACTGGTGTATTCATCCAAGAGTGCGGTGGCTAACTACGTGATGATTTGCAGAGGCACACTAACATTTCCTTTCCTAATAGTCTCTTCTCAAATAAGAAATTTATAGTCTTTTTTTTCCAATCACATTTAAAGGGTAAATATTATACACAATCTAAGTTCTTGCTGTTTTTTTAAACATAAATATCCATTCCCAGTGTTTCTAAAGACCCATAAAGTTTTTTAAAAAAGACCATCTACTCCTACCTTTAATATGGAGTGGAAAAGTGTTGGCTATACACTGTGACATAAAAGACTTCACCAGTGTAAAAATCTGTGTAAATACAAGTCGAAAAGGCATCTAAAGCAGAGAAACATCCATAGTTGACTGTAGCGTTTGTGGTGCAAGCAAAAATAAAACTTCTTTTATTTGCTGCAATCAATGTCAAAACATAAAAGTTTGTTAAACCTCCACGTACACAAATCAAGTTAACCTGCGCAGAACCATTTCTAGTAAACACAGCTGTGCTTTTGTGGGTCACATGTGCATACAAATTTTGGGAATCACAACCATAAACTGTAGAAAAACAATGATATCACATATGTGATATCACACAAACATAAGGGACTTTTGTGAAGACCTGAAGGTGGTTCATATTTTTATTTTTTTTTTAACCATCATGGTGAAATGTTTCACCCAAAAATTCCAGAGTTGTGCAATAAGTGCGGAGCCTTGATGAATGCAATTAAAACCGGCTGGGATGGCAACATTTATTACAGATTCCATCTTTTCAAAGTATGAAATTCTTTCATTTAAATTTCACCGGTCACTAATTAAACAGATGCTGCCTCTTCTGCAATAAACAACAAATTCTTATGAGTTCAGGAGGTGATTTGACTAATGACGTGAATACCATTTCTATGCACCGTAACCAGTGTTTAAGCAGTGACACCTTAGAAACAACAAAATACCAGAATAAAGAGACAGAAGAATGTATACTATTAACAGATGGTGTCACTCTCATTAAAGACAACCAGCTTTACAGTAACTCTTTTTAAAACAGCAGGAGCCCAGAGTCATAGTGTTTAACTAAAGGCCACAATAGCAGCAAAGGTAAAGACTTCCTGGCAGTGTTGTTAGTTTCAATAAGACACACCTCACAAATTCTTAAAAAAACAAAAAAGGAATGGAAAGAGCAAGACAGAATTAAAGGTAATTAAACTCAAACTGAAAACAAAAAAAAATGGCTGCAAATGAAGTGGCTTTGTTTATTACGTGGGGTTTATTTGTACTTGGTTATTACTTTGTTACATACATATATTTCTTTGGTTCTCTGTGAACCTCCTTTCTGTCTTTGCTTTAGCCTCTCTCCAATAGAGTCATATGGCCTGGCTCGCCGTGCATGGTTGTATTAAGGTTTCTTCTTTTTTTATCCTTTCTTCCAAGCGCTTGCTCATGAGGGTTCATTGTCTCTATAATATTGTAAGGTCTTTACCTTCCTATGTAAAGTGCCCCTAAGATGAGTGTTATTGCAAATAAAACTGAATGAAATTGAGAGTTGTCATCTTTCTTGAGTCCAAGGAGTTCAGCCCCTGCCTCAAACCTCCAAATGCTTTCAGCTGCTAAACACAAAGTTTGTTTTGATGCTGTGTAGTGTTAATTGTTGACTCATGCGCCGACATCTCAGCTGAAAAAAATGCCGCAAGGCCCTCGCACTCCCCCACCATAGCCTGTTTGTTTAATTTTGTTTTTGTGGAAAGTCTTGGTGTTTTGAATTTCTACTTTCACATTCAAAGAACAAATGAGCAAATTTGTTCCAAAATTAGATCGGCACCATCTGAACTCTTTTATCGTCTTCTGCTTTTCATTCACACTTACTCTTGACTAAAATTTAAAAAGTCAGATGATGTGCTTGAGCACTGCTGAAGGATACAGTGCTACTTTCAAGATCTCATTAGATATAAAAATGTGGATGTAGTTCCTACAGTTACAGAGGACGCATGTCAAAAAATTTTTGCTCATTTTCAAACTCTGTTTGAGCGGAACTCTCTATTCAAATGGCCGCTCTTTTTCTGTGTGCCCTGCTCACCAAACATTAGCATTACTGCCACAGCTATAAGTTCTCCACCCTAGAGATAATGGAACATTCACTTGCTCACTAAAATACTGTTAACTGAGTTAAGGTGAAGATTAATAGAGTGACAGTTCTTTAGGAGTTCAAAGGAGTGCCATCATTAATTTTGCAACTTATTTCTGCCGAACACTCCATAAAAGGGTTTTCTTATAACATGTAGACGGGCTTCTTTTCTTTTTTCTTTTTTTGCCCTAGTATATACTGCAACAGGTCTTCAGGTGCATGCAGATCTCTGAATGACCCTCACCTCCTAGCACAAAGGAGCAGATATCAGTCCTGCTGATGTGTTCAGGACCTTCTACAGCCTTGTCCAGCTCTCCTAGAGTAACTGCCCGTCTCCTGGACTCTCCTCCATGCTCTTGAGACTGTGCTGGGAGACACAGCAAACCTTCTGTCAATGGCACAGATTGATGCACCATCCTAGAAGAGTTTTTTGTCATTCCTTTGTTTTATTTTCAACATCACTTTTTTTGACTTGTTTGCTGCAAGTAAAAGAATAATTCCGTCATTTCATCTATTCAAGGACACACAGCCTATGAGAAGAATTATGCAACAAACTGCTTTATCTGCTATGTAGTAGCTCTCATTATTTTCTCTTTAATAAAAACGGTTCTTGTGCAGTAGTCCAGAAACACATTATCCAAAGTATTGCTCTCAGTTTGACAAAGGCTTTTATTCAGGCCTGCATTGCACTAGTCAGAAGCCCTTTGGGTGTTTCTCCCAACTCAAGGCACCGCTATTGGGTTTCAAGCCCTTTATTTAGTTCAAATCAACATCCACACCCAGAACAAATGGTCTACTTCAGATGACTTTCAAAACAGATTGCACAGGATGAACCCTGGTCTCCAGCCGTGTCTCCTATAATCTTTGATAGCGCTCCAAGGAGCCTCTTCATGTCATGTGTATCAGCAGATCAAAACGTTTCATTTAGCTTTTTTTTTTTTTTTTGCTGTAGGTCTCCTGTACAGTCAGCTTACCAAATAATGTAGAATCAAAATGAATAAAATAATAAAAATGGATTGAGATTTCAAGTTAGTACAAGACACGGAACTTCTAATTTTTAATTTATTATCAAAAGACGTTGTCATAGTTATAGTGAAAGAAGCTGGTAAATTCAAATGCATGAGTTAATCAAACACACAGGGTTTGTGTTAGGCATTTCTGCCTGGACGCCAGTGCAGGAGGTTCTTTGGCTTGCACACTTTGTGTAGACCTGAGTTTATTTTGAAATGCTTGCATTGTGTAACTACAACTTGTATCTGAACAATGATGATTGTGCAAAAGCGTGCCACCTCAAGCGGCTGTCAGTCAGACGCAGAGAAAGAAGAAGAGGAACGTGGAGGAGGAGAAGAATCACCCTGGGGGAGGATACAGCGCGGCAGGAGACAACATGGTAAAGGCAGCAGGAGCTCTCTAAGAACATGGCCGACTGCCAGGAGACGTTTGGCGGCTCTCGGCTGACACAGCACTTTACTGCAACGGCCACACAAGCTCTCTCTGGTTATGGCTTACAGAGCTTTGCACTGAAACAGGCTCTTCCAGCTTTGTACATGTACATAGTGCGCACACAACAAGATGAGATGCAGTCAGACTTGACAGTATCCTTCCAAAAACCAATATGTGCACACTTGAACTTTCTAAATAAAGCTTGTAAAGTACTATGCAAACAGAAGGCATGGTGCCATATTAGCAAAATCATTGCTTGAAACAGCCTGTATTAGACAGACCACACAAAGCTCCGAGTGCACACCCAAACTCCTGAACTAATCAGGATTTTGATGTATTGCATTCATTAAAATATTCTCTTATTTCTTAAGAGTGTACATATTGGACCGCAATTACGTGTCACACATTCAATTCAATCATATATATCTCAATTCACCATAGATTCTTTGGTTTGTTACTTGAATATTTCTTCTGAAAGAGATAAATGGTGTAAGCAAAACCAACAGCTTAGATAGCCTCAGTCAACATTCAACAGGCCTGATAGCCTACAGGCCAATCCCATCAACTGGGCTGTAAGTTACCAAGTTGTGTTCAGAGATAGAAATTGTATGTATGGATGGATTGTTTGTAGATTGTGATCCATGGATGATCTAGCAATTTTGATAGCAAAAACAACAGTTTTCTATATTTGGTAGCAAATATTAAAGAGGTATGAATCTGAATAAGGATTACTGGATAGTCCGAGGAGAAGCCGCAAAAAGAGGAGGGCCCAGAATGTAACCTTCGTCATGGCGTTGTGGTGTTGAACCCTTTAGTTGACTGTGACTTTTCTCTTTAGTGTTTCAGTATTCTCCCTGTGCCTGCATTGGGCTTCCTCCTACAGTCCAAAGACATCCATTGGCAGGTCATGTTTGTAAACGAGAACTGGTTCTCAAACATTTTACCTGTTTAAATAAAGGTATAAAAAATAAATAAATAAATAAAAAATTGGCGACATGTTCAAGGCTTACCCTACCTTTTGCCCAATGTCAGCTGGGATAGCCTCCAGGCCCCCTGCCACCCAAAGATGAGTAAGTGGTTAAGAAAATGAATGGATAGAGTGATTATACACACTTGACTCACTCAGTTTCTGTAGAGTTGTTTTAAGACAACTCTAAAGTAAATACTAGCGTTCAACGTAATTTATCACCAATGTGACAATGCTGACAAGAGTTTTAAATGAGCCATCAAAAACACATCCGATGTCTCCAAATAGGTTTCCCTTGGCTGCCTGGAAATCATATTTTCATTACCTTTTTTCAAATCGTAATTGCAACATTAATAGCTTCAGGGCAAAAGCTACTGCTTCTCGGCAGCAGCATTCTGGGGGGCTGGGTTTCTGTAGCAATGCCAAGCTGTCTCATCACTACACAGAAATTATCAGTTTTGAAACACTGACTACAAAACTTCAAAAAGAATCACTTTTACCAAAGATCAGCACATCAAAACATACGGTGCTGTGCAAAAAGTCTTGAGCCACTCGTTTCTTTATATTTTGCTAGGAAAATGGGAAATAGGTACAGTGATTTATTGAAACATGCACAGACATACATTGAAATAGAGCAAATAAGGCAAAATCTAGCAAGTTTAAAAGTCAATATTTGGTATGACCACCTTCTTTTAATTTATTTAAGTAGTTAACAGGAATAGTTCTCCAGCCTTCTTCAAAGTTCTTCTTTGGTTGTTGGCGGCCTTTTGATCTGCTCTTTGTGCAAAATGACCCCACACTGTTTCATTAATGTTGAGGTCTGGGCTCTGGGGAGGCCAGTCCATGACTGAGAGTGTTCCATTGTGTGTTTTTCTATCCAGGTATGTTTTTATTGCATTTGCAGTGAATTTGAGATCATTGTCATGCTGAAAAATGAAGCCATTGCCAATCAGACATTTTCCAGATGGTATTGCATGAAATTTGGATTCATCACTCCATAAGACCTGTTGTCATTGATTTTGAGTTCAGTTCTTATGTAATTTGGCATACCTTTCCTTCTTGTTTCCCCTTCCATTAGAATGTCTTCTTGACAGCCATCCTTCCATATCAGACCATTTCTGATGAGGCTTCAGTGAATAGTAGATGGATCAACTGAAGGGCCAGATGGATCTTTCAAGTCTTGTGTCAGGTCGTTGCTGGATTTCTTTTTTACTATTTCTCAAGGACACAACTCACCTGCTCTAGATAGTTTTTTAGACCTGCCATTTTTCTTTTATCGACCAGTTTGTGCCAAGGTAAGCTACGTTTTGGGCTATTAGGTCTTTGGGAATCACCTTGTTGGTGCGCAAATACTATTTAGTGCCTGTCAAAATCTGTTATATTTGGCATGTTTCATAGATTCAACTAAAGAAAAAAAAAAGAATAAATTATTTGTTTTTGCAACAGGGTGCTAATACCAAAATGCCTAAAGATAAAATTTTAAATTGGCTCTTTTTTTATTTGTTTGTTATGTGTAGACACAACACTGGTTTCTAACCTTGAGTTAGATGCCTTTTTTATGCTTGAATAATTCATAGGTGAGTGTTAAGTAGCTTACCAAACAAAACAAAAAATAAAATAAATGTAAGTGGTCAGGTATAGGGACTAGACTGTAAAAGAGTGAAAAGGCAGCCAATGTCCAAAGAAAACACCAAGATCTTCAGAAAGTCTGGAGAACTATTGCTCAACACCACTTTTAAAAAATGAAAAGAAGGTCTGGCTCATTGGAGAAAAAAAATACAAATAAATTAGGGGTGGCTCAAGAGTTTGTACAAAGTTTTTGACAAACATTGTCCATAGTAGCCAGTTACCATATGGACGATAAGTGTCCTACTAGGTTATAACTTTGCATTAAAAAAAACAAAACAGAGTTGCTACAGACTAACCTCATTCTGAAGTGAACTCAGTCAAAGGTGACATAGTATGCTTGCCAGTGAGGTAAGGTAAGCTAATATTAGCTTGGAGAGACAAAGGAGCAATACTGTCACATAACTGGCTGACTACATGCCAAAGAAACCTCACTTCTCCTGTGCTTAGCACTACCATCCGGTGTACTGTTTTAGGAAAGTCTACTTCCAATGCTCCCTGCCAGCTTCTGGTGTGGGGACAAATGATGGCAATAATTTCAGAAAAAGCATCTCACAAAAGTGAGGGCAGCCTCAGGTCATATCAAGGAAAGAGGTCTTGCTTTTACAATCACATATTCAACATCAACTAAAACGTTTCCTTTCCGCTCCACAACTATATTACTTATTTAGAGAACCTAATAATGATGATTCAGGGCGACAGGGTGATCTTGTGGTTAGAGTGACCCTCACATCATGTAAAGGACAAGGGTTCAATTGCACTAACAGCTGTACGTCCTGGCCAAAAGCCCCATGGCAAGATGGTAAAACCACTCACTCAGTCACTGAAAGTCACTCTTAATATGACTGCTCGACACATGGTAACGTGCTCTGAGTTAAGTGTTTGGGGGTTTCTTTCACATTTTTACACAAAATCTAAAACGTTGGTCCATAAAGAAACATTGTGAATCACAGAGCAGAAAAAGTGCTCACAGAATTGATCGGAATGCATTTGTATACCGGATATAAATAGCACATAATGAGAAAGCCACATTTTGCAGAATTTTTCAGTTATGAAGTAGGTAAAGGATAATGTGAAAGAAAGTAGGAATGTCTTTGGATGGAAGCTGATGATGTCTTTAGATTTAGTCACACTGGAACATAAACACTGAAAACAGACATGGTCTTGCCTGACATTTGATGCAAATGCTTTAACTTTGGTTTCTGAATAAGATGATAAGCCAAATTAAAATCAATATAATCAAATAATCAATACCAATTAGTACTGCAATTTAGTGTACAGTGTACTAAGTAATGAAAAGGAATTTCTGGACCTGCTTTGCAGCTGCTGTGTTTCACACTCAAGCAATAGAGTTTTGTTTTTATGACCATAAGCAGGATGTCCAAGTGGTCTGGCCATTCTAATCTACTGCAAGGTGCATGGTACACTATATTGCCAAAAGTATTCATTCGTCTATAGTGTTTAATCTGAGGTCAACCCACCCTTTGCAGCTATAACAGCTTCAGCTCTTGTTGGAAGGCTTTCCACAAGGTTTAGGAGTGTTTATGGGAATTTTTGATCATTCTTCCAAAAGCACATTTGTGAGATCAGACACTGATGTTGGACAAGAAGGCCTGGCTCGCAGCCTCTGCTCTAATTCATCCCAAAGGTGTTCTGTCAGGTTGACATCAGGATTCTGTGTAGGCCAATCAAGTTCTTCAACACCGAACTCTCTCATCCATGTCTTTATGGACCTGCTTTGTGCACTGGTGCGGTCAGACAAGTACCACTAAACCTAGACTCGTCTAGTGGAAGTGTGAGTTGTCACTCTAGAGGACATGTATCCATTGTTATGGAGCCCAGTGGCAGCGTGATTTAAACCCCCGCATCTGACGTTCTGCATCGTGCTTGGTGATGTAAGGCTTGGATGCAGCTGCTCAGCCATGGAAACCCATTCCTTGAAGCTCTCTGTGCACTGTTGTTGAGCTAATCTGAAGGCCACAAGTTTGGGGGTCTGTAGTGATTGACTCTGCAGAAAGTTGGTGACCTGTGCGCGTTACGTGCCTCAGCATCCACTGACCCCATAATTTTATGTCGCCTACCACTTTGCGGCTGAGTTGCTGTCATTCCCAGTTGCTTCCACTTTGTTATAATACCACTCACAGTTGACTGTGGAATATTTAGTAGCAAGGAAATTTCATGACTGGACATGTTGCACAGGTGGCATCCTATCACAGTACCACGCTGGAATTCACTGAGCTCCTGAGAGCAACCCATTCTTTCACAAATGTTTGTAAAAGAAGTCTGCATGCCTAGGTGCTTGGTTTTATACACCTGTTGCCATGGAAGTGATTGGAACACCTGCATTCAATGGTTTGGATGAAGGAATACTTTCGGCAATATAGTGTGTGTAACTGTGGATGGGTATGTCTCTTGTTTAGTTGTTTGTTGTGATGAAATGCTATGTGACAATAAAGTATGTGTAATGGCATATCATATGATAGACTGGCCACTTAAAAAAACTTAAGAAAAAACTTTCAAGGCCATGAACTCGCAATGTTAACAAATATTTTATACATAGACTGTGTATACTACATCTTTTACATACAGTTGATCATTTAAAATTTCACTGTGGACATAATTTTAAGATTATTACCTTTTCACCACTAATCTAAATACCACAGCACCATGTTAATGACTAATCTTGGGTTGTGTAGGGTGATGTCACACATTCTTTTGGAAGAGATTTTGTCCTTTTTCTTGCCCATTTTCTTGGATGGCATTTGTCTCTGTCTATCAGGGACCCTCGTGTACTTTTACAGCAACCATTTAAGCCTCATCTTGTATTTTCCCTGTGCTAATTAGCGATAGTTCTGCAGCTGCCTACAAGGTAACAGATCATTATGTGTCAACTTATTATACTTCAATTTTATTAGGCCTACAAACATTGCTGGTATTTAGTTTTCTGTCTTTTTCATCCAAACTTATAGAAGTGCTGTATGTTTTTGCTTTTTTAGAAATATGGTAAGAACAGGCTGTACCATGTCTAGGTAGTTGAAATACTGTTGAATTCTTGTCAATCACATTTTTCATTGACACCTGAATGCTTTATTGTAATACCTCAGAGAACAGCCTCAGAACAGTGTTGAAATAATATGTACTGTTTATAACCCTTAATATCAGTGATGTAGATTATGTATATAAGACCCTGAAAAAGTATCCTCCCTGTCCTATCCTTTTAGTTTTTGCATATTTCAGATCATCATTTAATATCATACAAAGATAACCCGAGTAAATACAACATGCAGGAGTGGCCAGCTTACCAAAAGGTAGGTCAGTGTTCATGATTCAACAAAGAAAGAGACTGAGCAAAAATGGTATCCATGGGAGAGTTATGAGGAGAAAACAAAACAAAGACAAAGGCTCATCTCACATTCGCCAAAAAACACCTTGATGATCCCAAAGACTTTTGGGAGAATATTCTGTGGATTGATGAGACAAAAGCTGAACTTTTTGGAAGGTTTGAGTCCCGTTACATCTGGAGTAAAACTAACAAAGCATTTCGTAAAAAAAATCATCATACCAACAGTTAGCCATGGTGGTAGTAGTGTGATGGTCTGGGGCTGTTTTGCTGCTTCATTTGGGTTATGCAGCAAAACTATGATCTGAAACACGCCGGCTCTGAATGGCTCAAAATACAAAATTTTTGGAGTGATATATTCTGGACTCAAATTCAATTGAGACTTTTTGGCATTTCGTTCATGCGCAAATACCGTCCAATGTGGCTGAATTTAAACAACTCTGCAAAGAAGAGAAGGCAAAATTCCTCCACACTGATGTGAAAGCCCGATTGCCAGTTTTCGCAAATGCTTGATTGCAGTTCTTCCTGCCAAGGGTGGCACGAACATTTATTAGGTTTAGGGGCAATTACTTTTTCACATAGGGCCAGGTAGTTTTGGACAGCTTTTTTCCCTTAATAAATCAAATCATCATTTAAAAACTGCATTTTGTATTCAGTTTGTAAACTTAGTTATTTAGTAACTTTTGGTATACTATGGAATAACTGAATTGCTTGTGACTTGCTGAGCAATGTCTGAAGGATAGACATTAGTCAGCATAGTAGTCATCATATATGCATTTTTTAAAATGTTCCTATTATTGCTTTCCGTGTGCCATTTCATGCAGAATAAAATACCAAAATAAAAAAAATAAGCTAGGAGGACATCAATGGAGAAGATGGCCAGCTCGATCTGTCAAATCCGATTAATTCTTTACGACAACAATGTAAAGAATAACATCATATTTGCTCCTGTAAGACACAATTTTAAAACTTTAAAACTATTAACTTGTTTATGAATTGATTAATCAGAGCAATATAAGAGCAGCGTCCCAGAAGAATCTGAAAGGCTGAATGTTTGATTGAAGTGCTGCAGTAATACCTTTAGAAAGGCAGGTACAAGCAGATATACTGACTCAGCTGTAGCAAAATTAACAGAGATCATATCTGTTTTTATTTCCAAGAGATTTCTGCAAGTCAGAATATGTGAGAACCTAAACTAGATTGACAGATGTTGAGCAACAAGGTAATCATTACTGTGCTGATCTCACACATCAAAAGCCAAGCAAAGAGTGGGGAATAGATTTTTTAAAAATGCAAGATTGATATCTACCTGTTATCATTGCGCCAGCAAAATGCCACATCTTAATTTCAAGGCCTAGGGGTCCTGCGGAGGAGAAAAAAATATAAAATAAAAAGCAATGATAACAAGAGTGGAGTCTGGAAACAGTTCAAAGGATGCTGGCACTTTTTTAGTGTGTTATGTAAAGCAAACAATAATTCAGTTTTCACATGCCCATGGAAGAGTTTATGTGAGGATAAAAGTAACCAACAATAGCCACAGTCAATAGCTGGTAATTAGTTATTGCATGTTTGCTACTGTTTACATATTTAAATTGTTTTGAATACCAAGTGCCTGTGTTATTAGGAGTGAAAATCATTTTATCTTTTTGGTACACCTACTAAAGTTTTGAAGTAGTAGTAGTAGTAGTAAATACTGTAGCATTCCAGTTTCTGTTGAAAAACACACACGCACGTATGCATGCATGAACATATGCACCTTGAACACACAGTGATGTAGTTATAAACAACTGTGAAGCATGAGACTCACTCATGGAAGAACCAGCATAACGTATGAGTTGGCCAATAACAAATGCTAATTTGTTGAACATCACCCAACCTCTATTGATTTGAGCCTTTGTATTATGTGTTTGTTGTTTTATTAACAAATCCTCCAGATTAGTTGATAATGAAAGAAAGCTGAGAATCCCACTCAGAAAAAGGAATGAAACGGAAATGTGGATGGGAAATATGAGATGGGCCAACGCTCTTGAGTATTATGCATGGCCATTACCAGTCCCTAATTTGATTCCGCCTTACGGAACAATCAGGACCAGGCTTGACTTTAAGGATGGCTGGTAAGACCTAGCCAAAGGAAAAGTTCGTCTGCATAGCAACAAGGAGACCATGCAAAAACAATCTCACTTAGACCCCTCGTAGGCCAGCTGATGCATCAGGAGGAAAGAGATTTAGCAATTAATTTGCAACCTCTTGAATGGAATGGATCAGACAGTAAAAGAGTCTGTATAGCTATGCAATATGCAAATCTCTTTTTAGCTAGTTGGAACTTGATGGACACTTGTTGCTCATTCCCTGGCCAGTTTAACAGCTTTTCCATGAAAATGTTTTGCAGTATACCACAGCTACTGGAAGGCAACCGAGAGATGCGGGGATTCAGTTTGGACTAGGGAAAGGGGCCGTTAAACTGTTGATCCCGATATGGCTCCTCTGTGAATTGCCACCTTATCGTGGTGGATGGGTTTGTGTGTCCCAGTGATCCCAGGAGCTATGTTGTTTGGGGGCTTGTCACCCTGGTAGGGTATCCCATGGCAAATTGGTCCTGGGTGAGGGGCCAGACAAAGAGTGATTCCGAAGACCCCTATGGAAGAGTCACCAAGGGAACTGTTTACCCTGCCTGGGATAGGGTTACCGGGACTCAGGAGTTGGGCTCGGCTTTAGTTCCAGTGGATAATTTCATGCTCCCAACTTTGTGCGAACAGTTTGTGGATGGCCCCTATTTGTTCCAACATGACTGTGCACCAGTGCACAAAGTGAGGTTCATAAATGCATGGATGAACAGTTTCGTGTGGAAGAACATGACCGGCCTGCAGAGTTCTGACCTCAACCCGATAGAACAGCGTAGGGATGAATTAGAGTGGAGAATGCAGGCCTGCCAGGCCTTCTCGTCCAACATCAGTGTCTGACCTCCCAAATGTGCTTCTGGAAGAACGGTCAAAAATTCCTATAAGCACACTGCTAAACTTTGTGGAAAGCATTCCCTGATGAACTGAAGCTGTTATAGCTGTAAAGGGTGGGCCAACATCATATTAAACCTTTTAGATTAAGAATGGGATGTTACTCAAGTTCATGTGCGTGTGAAGGCAGGGCTTTGAGTCTGTACCATGCCCCTCGACTCGTGCAGGCTCTTTTTCTGGGTGCCCGTGCTGCCTGGGTTGGACTGGGTTGTGCTGTCTGTCCTCTGTTGGGTCTTGGCTAGGGCCCCAGGCACTGGTGGAGACCTACCTGCATATTTCTGGGTCAGCACACAGATGCCCCTGTTTCTTGGTCTTTATTGTAGGTTGCGTCTACTTGGGGTTTCTGGGCTTATGTGGGTTCTCATCATGACTCTATGTTATGATGTTTGGACTCTGGTGATTATGGTGACTTTGATGAGAGTGCGGGTGTCCTCAAACTCATCATACTGCCTGGTTTTGTCTCTGCTAGTTTCTTTATCCTTGTTTAAGTGTTTGGTTAATGGGTTTCACTGAGATGTATTTTGCTGCCCTTGAAGGGATTTGGATACTGGGGAAGATCACATGCATGTCCTCACATGTCTGCACACACATGTATGCACACACATACACATAAAAATGGGCTAATGATGTATCCAAAGAATACCAGGTGACAGGGATCTTAACCTGTAGCTGGTGGCACATATGGTATCTCAGCTTCCTACCTGTTCCATCTACAGGATCAGGGCCCCTTTCAATATTTTCCTGAGGCCCTTATAAAAAATAAATTAATGTAAAAAAAGTTAATGGGTGTGTGAAGGAAGATGAGTGAATTCTTTTGGCAATATAGTCAGTTTCTTTCTGTTGCTATGCAGCATTAAATATGGTGCAACCTTAATTGCAAGTGCATTGATTCTACTTACCATTTAATGATTTTTGGGAAGGCACCACCCATAATACTCTAGATTTTCATCCATGCATGCCAGTTCATTCGTGTAACTAATAAGGCATGAGATATGACATAACATGTCTGCATGCATAGTAAATACATAAAATTAAAAAATCTAAATAACTTTTTGTTGTTTTCAATATTTTATCAGTGGCACCTCTTCTACTCCAGTTTAACTGTAAGGATTTTTAGCATATATAATGCTTATGACTAATCTGTATAAGGAAAACTATTGATTCAGTGCAAGTCAGATAACTTGGACTTTAAATTTTGAATTATAATTCTGAGAAAGAGATTATCTAAAGGTCATGGTGCAGTTCACTCATGGCCAGTCTAGCATGTGACCAAGGTTTAAGAGAGAAGTGTTTTAACACTGTTTGACGGCAGTCTGAGTATGCCTTTAATGTGGCAGGTCAGACACCCTTTCCCAGCTCTTGGGTTACTGTCTTCCTATCCACTCTCATTTTAGGCTCAGCTATAGAGTACTGGGTGAAAAAGATCTTTATTGAATTAGCTCCTGACTGTAAAGTTAACTGCCATCAGGCTGGGAACTTTTTCTCAGGTCTTTAGCCAACAACTTTCTTGATGGATAAGGATCGCAGACCTCACTGCTTTGTCTTTTTTTGTAGTGTATAGTCATTCAAAGGTAATTCATATAATTAAATAAAATATACAAGATCAAACAAGATTACATCTAGCAGGTCATACAAGATTAAATCTATGCATATTAAATGAACAGTGAGTCAAAATGAGTTTACAAGCCAGACCCAGACTCCTAAACACACGGAATGTGTTGTATTGTATTCACAGAAGTTACTCTATATGCAAATCAGACACATACTGTAAATATAAAGAGTCTGTATTTTGCTCTACACTATATTGCTCATTATAGACCTGTGTGGCCTCTGCGCAGGTCTACCTAACCTGACGTCAGAGATCACCCACTGAATAGACGACACACGAAAGGTAGGAGCAAAGGTTATTTTGAAAACCCCACTGCCAGACTGGCTTTGGTTTGTCTGATTTGGGCTGGACCTCACATGGTCGCCACATCACTTGTCAAATGTTTCATCTGGTTTGAAATTGGTCTGGTGTGCAAGTGGGTATAACAGCTCCAAGCTGCAGCTAGACTTGTAAATGCAGGTTTCAGTGAAAAGCAAAGCCATAATGGCACCTCATTTTCAGTCAGCCAGAACATTCTCTCACTTTTCCAGCTGAGTTTTTCACTGGAATCTGGCGATCTAGGTTAACCTGGAAAGGAGTTCAGTGGCATGATCGATGAAAAACAAAAACAATCTCTTTGACTTCTGACAGATATGTGCAGAGAACATATTTTTAGAAATTGAGGACTTACAAGAATTTTTTATTTTTGATACAACAGAAAAATCTCGGGGTAACCCATGAACTGCATCTGGAGGTTTTTCAGTCAGTTCGAGGATACTAATCAGCCCGCCCAAGTTATACATCAGCAATTCAGAGTCACAACACACACATAATTGATCCCTTCGGCTTTTTTAAGACACGATCACACACCAAAGTTTTGTGCTCTACAGGAGCAGCCACGAAGCTTAGGTTCTTGTTTAAGGATACGTTCGCCAAGATGGCGACTGATAGGTAATTAAACCTGCTGCCAGATTTTGGACCATTAAAGCAAAAACAGGCTGAAATCAATGAAACACTAACTGAGCTTCTTACGTCAAACTAGCACTGACGTAAGAATTTCAGTATTTTAATTTTTAATAAATGCCATAAAAGAGAGCAGATTACTAGTTTTCTAAGTTAATTTTGCAAATTGAGATCATTACAACTTAATCAAATGTACAAGCTAATCTTTTTGGTAGATTTCCCTTCTAACACTAATGAGTGTTGTAATGAGGTTATTCTACTGTTGCTTTAGCATTTTTTGAAAGAGAGGGCAGAATGATTTGTGATAACTTTTAAGACTTGTAAGAAATAATACCTTAGAGCCTTAAACAGCTGAGCAGTGTTTTGGCATCTGACAAGCGTTCAAGTTCATTGGCTATAGAAATTTCTGCATAGAGCTATCCATCTGGAAACTATGGAAGAAGGCCACTGGAAGAAAGTATTTTAGAATCATGACATTTCATTTTCAAAATTCTGATATTAAAGTCTGAATTCTGACTTTATTCTCCGGACTATGAAAGACCATAAAAAATTCTGAGAGAAAAGTTAGAATTGGACTTTATTAAAGTAATTTAATAGCCTAATTTTGACTTTATCAAAGTCAGAATTCTGAGATTTCAGTCAGACTTTAATCTCAGAATTCTGAAAAAATAAAATTATATATCATTACCCCAAATCCTTTTTTTTCAGTGGCCCTACTCCTCTTCCATAGGAACCTTTCAGGTCTATTTTTGTTTTTTCTTACATTAGCTCATGAGCATACCTGGGTTTCTATCATTGTGAAATAATTGTTAAATTGTGCTGTTTGAGAGTGTTTGCCAAATCATTTTAAGTGGCTCCTGGTAAAAAAAAAAAAAAAAAAAAAAAAAAACATCCACTAGATGCCCTAAAATGATTTACCAAGCCTTTTAATATCCTCTGTGGTTATCCCGACACACATTCCTTGTTGTTTTTCAAGTAGAGTAAAGTAGTGATCTCACATGAAGCCTCTGCAGATGTGGATTTTTAGTTTAGCTGATGTTAGGTTACATCACTCCCTCCATGTGTTTTGTCCTCAGAAATCGCAAGAGGATATGATTGATATATATTTATATTTATTTTGTCATTTGTCACACAAAGGGAATTGTGTTTTAGTTGAAGGTCACCTCTACATTTTGGCTGGTTCTATTTTTTGTCATTAAATGAGCATTTGAGCAGTTTTGCACAGTCAGTCCAAATGCTGTGTGCTTAAAATTTACATTACTGATAGACAGATTAAGATTTCTTTGTCCTTCATTCGAGGAGCTTGTTTGCTCCTGGTCATCTAAGTACACTGTAAAAATTAATGTAGGTGAATACAACACACAACTACACAAAAATCACATAATGACTTGTAAACTGGGGTTTTGTAAAGCAAAGCACCGAGTTGTGTAGTTGCTGTTTCACCTGAACATTTTTATTGAAAGTTTAGAGATCAATATTCTAGGATGTTTGCAGAATTGTGTCAGTAAAATAAAGTTATTCTGCCTATATATTAAAAATCAGTAGTAAGATTATAATGTGGTGTTGAGTGGTAGTACCTGTATGTTCTATGGTGTTCAAGAAGTCTGTAAACCTTGGATGATGCGATACATGAACTGTTTAACTGAGCAGTCTACCACATAGTAGTCTGTGGTTTTTTGTGGATATCTTGCACCCTTCTGTTTGTATTCAGCAGAAGCCCTTCAATAGACTGGCCTCCTGTCCAGGGGGTACCCTGCTTTTTGCCCTATGACAGCTGGGGCAGGCTCCAGCTAACCTGGTAAGCAGTTATGAAAATAGATGGATGGATGGTCTGCAGCTGAGCTCCGCAGCAGCATATAATATTCTGCTGGGTTTAGATAAAATGGCTATTAATACTTGAAAGACCATGTTCCTCATGACTCACTGCAAGTTTTAAAAGCAATCACTAATAAATGAGATATTGGGGAAATATTGGTCTCAAATAAAAAAATTAATTAGGGAAACAGTGCATTGCTGTGTTTTTGTGCAGTGGCATTTCTCTGGCAATAAGCAACTCCATTTACAGTCAAGCAAAAAAAAAAAATTAAAAAAAATAAATTGGTACTTCGAGCCAAGATTATATATCTGTGTTAAAATGCCCTGTTTCCATGTGGTTTTGTCGCAGCTTGTGCAACCCAAACCCCAAACACGCATTTTTCCACATGGTTTGAAAAAGTGACACACCAGAGCTTTGAAATAACATGTCCGCCACCAAGTATGTGTGGTAATGCTGTGAACACTGGAATAAATGCTTCTCAAGCAGCCTGTGTATTATTCACTTTTATGATTTTAATGGTAATGGTAACCTTGGCAGTGACATTAATAATAATAAGGGGATTATAAAATGTGAATAAGTATTCAATTGAATGAATGATTGTAGCCATTTATAACATGATGCCATGAGCATTTACATCCTTCCACGCTGAAATCATTGGCTCGGTATCTGGCCATGTTAGCAATTTGTGCATGTCCATTTACAGACTTTTCAACTGCTAAACACAAACCCAGTAAATTAAAAGCCAGACAGCATCTCTTGTGGTCCAGAAAACAAAATCTGGGTAAGAATAGCTTCTGACCTAAGAGCATTTTCATATGTTCTGTCTTCTTGCCTCCAGATTGGAATGTTTTTCTGACTGAGGCAATATGCCATGAGAGCAAAAAATTACACAAAGTATTTTTGGCACACAAGTTAAATATATGAACAGTAGGCTACATGGATGGCAGTGTCATTCAGTTACAAGTAATGCAGCATTTCTGCATTAAAACCTTCATGAGGAACCTGACCTTTGTTTTTTGGAATGCTTGGAATTGAAGTCTAAATTATAATGCCGCAGTGGCTCTCCTGCGATAGCACGAGAGCTAAATCTGAATCTGAAGTCTTTGTAAGTGACTGAAAATTTTCCCCTTTTAGTCACCTCAATGTCGGCTCAAAACTCATCAGTATATTTTGGTTATGGAATTGCAATAAAGTAAAAGCACAAGTGCATGCTTTGGAACAGGCAATAAAACTCTATTGTTCATATGACTGTATTCCACATGTGGTTTCTTTATCCCTTGTATTTGGCTTCATGCATGAACAGCATTACACAATATGATGGAGGGCTTCCACCATTCTCAGGAAAACTCATCTCTATCTCATGCTCATAATAGCACACCTGCTTTAGTTTGTGAAATATAAAATTTGTTTTGTTTGTGACATACATTGAGCATATTTATACAAGCATCCTTTTATTTTTGGGTTTTTTTTATGTTTGTTGTTTTTGTTTTTTGGTGGTGGTGGGTGGGGTGCAGAAACACATTTGTACATTTTTATTTAGGTTGTTCATTGTTCATTAAACTCACCTGATCCATGCCTAACTATAAGCTTTATCAAAAAGAAAAGTTTCAAGTTAAAAGTAGAGAGTGTCTTTCTGCTGAACCCAAACTGGGAGCTGGTTCCACAACAAAGGGGTCTGATAGCTGATGTCTCAAACTTCCATTATACTTTTCACTAGTATAGGAACCAAAAGTAAGCCTGCGCTTTTAGACTGAAGTGCACTCCTATGTAAGTTATTTCAGATGTGATGGGATCTGATCACTATTAAGAGCTTTCCATAAAATACTGTTTTATATATTGTTCCTCTTAATGCTTTAACTGCAGCATTTTGGATCAGCTGACCACTGACCGCTACTAAAGTAGATCACTGATTAGTGATTAGTGAGCTACTTCACAGCACAAATTTCTTAACTGTGATCCCTGTAAAGTGAAGTATTTGACCTTTTTGTTTCAATTTTGATGATCATGCTCAAAGTTGAATTAATTCTTTTTCAAACAGTATATGTGAAAGAGGAATTTGCCCTATTCTGATTCTTAATTTTTTGCATTTTTACATTTCAATAAGAGATCATTTGGAAAAGTTGAACATTATTTATTGGTATACAGAATTCACTGCATATCAATACATTGAGTGACTTGGATCAGGTGGAGATGGAGAGGAGGTGGGTTGCATGAATGAGTCCGCAAGGAAGGGTGACAGGTAAGCAGTGAGATTTAAAGTATGCAAAGTGGAGACTGATTGGCTTGAAGTATGAAGGCAGAAAGATGATTGGAGTAGAGCAATGACATCAGCTTTGAGTTTGACAGCGTGGGAAAGCAGAAGTGATGTAAAGAATAAACTAGCAACCAGATACCAAGGAAAGCAGAGGAGTGAAAACAGATCTTCCTTATTGAACTTATGCCTAAGTTTCATTTTTATCATCATCAAACATATTTTAATATTAGACAAAGATTACTCAAGTGAATTAAAAATGCAGTTTTAAATGATTATTTCATTTACAGTAGTAAGGGGGAAAATGCTCTCCAAACCTACCTGGCCCTATGTGAAAAAGTAATTGCCCTCTGAACCTAATAACTGGTTGTGCCACCTTTGGCAGCAAGAACTGCAGTCAGGTGTTTGTGATAACTGGCAATGAGTCTTTCACATCACTGTGGAGCAATCTCTTCTTTGCAGAATTGTTTAAATTCAGCCACATCAGAATGCTTTCGAGCATCAACAACCTGTTTAAGGTCATGCCAAAGCATCTCAATCAGATTTAAGTCCAGACTTTGTCTAGGCCACTCCAAAACCTTCATTTTGGGTTTTCGAGCCATTCCGAGGCAGACGTGCTGGTGTGTTTCAGATCATTGTCTTGCTCCATAACCCGAGTGTGCTTGAGCTTGAGCGCATGAACTGATGGCTGTACATTCTCCTTCAGGATTTTCTGGTAGAGGGCAGAATTCATGGTTCCATTAATTACAGCAAGTCATCTAGGTCCTGAAGCAGCAAAGCAACCCCAGACCATCACACTACCACCACCACGTTTGACTGTTGGTATGATGCTCTTTATACGAAATGCTTAGTTTTACATCAGATGTAATTTGACTGAAACCTTCCAAAATGTTCAACTTTTGTCTTGTTAGTCCACAGAATATTTTCCCAGAAGTCTTGGGGATCATCAAGATGTTTGTTGGCAAATGTGAGACGAACCTTTGTGTTCTTTTTGGTCAGCAGTGATTTTTGCCTTGGAACTCTCTCATGGACGCCATTTTTGCCCCGTCTCTTTCTTATTGTTGAATTATGAACTCTGACCTTAACTGAGGCAAGTGAGGCCTGCAGTTCTTTAGATAGTGTGCTGGGTTCTTTTGTGGATGAGTTGTCAGTGTGCTCTTGGAGTAATTTTGGTAGGCCAGCCACTCCTGGGAAGGTTCATCACTGTTTCAAGTTTTCTCCATTTGTGGATAATGACTCTCTACCGTGGTTCACTTTCAATTCAACTTTATTTGTATAGCGCCAATTCACAACAAACAGTCGCCTCAAGGCGCTTTGTATTGTAAGGTA
>JAVDPK010001127.1:125700-138802 GCA_034780415.1 Cichlasoma orientale
CTATTTACAACTTCCCAAAAATTACAAATCCAGCATTACAGACACACAGCTATTATGAGTCAGTTTTCTCTCCATACATCAGTACATAAAACTTTATCCCAAAGTTTCTGAGGCTTGTCTGTACTTACTGGCAAATTCCAGCCCAGCCTTCCTGTTCTTCTTGCAAATTAGTGGTTTGCATTTTCTGGTAAAGCCTCGGTACTTTTGTTCATGAAGTCTTCTGCGGACAGTAGATTGTGAAACCTTCACTCCTGATGATTGTGCTGATGTGACTAACAGTTGTTTTAGAGTCGTTATTTAGAGCACTTACAATGTTTCTGTCATCAGCTGCTGATGTCTTTCTTTACCTGTTTGCACCTCTTACTTATGCCTCTTTTCCACTAGTACCTACTCAGCGCGGCTCGACTCGACACAGCACGGTCTTGTTTTGTTTCCATTACAATTGAGTACCACCTCAGTGTGGGTGGAGTCAATATAGCAACGGGGACAATAGTCTCTTGACATAATTTGTGTGCGACTCAAACACAACACAACAATGTGTACACTGCTGTGTTGTGCGATGATACCCGTGAGCAGCCATTAGCTCGGAGACCTCATGATAAACTTTCATTTCTCGTCGCTCCATCTAACTCCCTCTGGATTCTCTCATCTGCCACCAAGCACAGAAATGTCTGCACCTCCTCATTCGACCACGGTATCAGGTACCAGGTACTTTTCTAATGGAAAAGCCTACAAACGGTGCTGAGTCGAGTCAAGCCGTGTACTAGTGGAAACACGGCATTAGTACACCAGTGGTGACTTTCTTCTTCAGGACATTCCAAACGGTTGTACTGGCTATGGCCAGTATTTGTGCAATGGCTCCGATTGATTTTCCATCTTCTCTCAGCTTCACAATTGCTTGTTTTTCACCCATAGACAACTCTCTGGTTTTCATGTTGGTTACGCCTCTAACTATAAATACACAGTCAGCACAGGCAAAACCCAAATCTGAAACTGAGTGAAAACATTCAGCACTATTTATTGTTTGAATAATCAATGTAAAAAGACACACCTGAGCAACAAAACACACCTGTCAGTCACATGTTCCAGTACATCTGCTCACAAGAAAAATGAGTGGGTTCAGACAAAAGGTGCTATCTTCTGAACTGTGTATTAGATCCAGATGTAAATACCTGGAAATAAGGTGTTGATCTTTTGTCTCGTATTCATCTTTTAATGTCAAACCCAAATCTTTTCAGTCTACAGCAAAAATAAGGGTATTGATCTCTCTGTTCCAGTACTTTGGAGGAGAGTGTAAGTGGTAAATTAATGGAAACTGAGGGGTGCCCCTCATTGAGGAAAATTTCCATAGAGGAAAAAAGCTAAATTAAATTATCAAAAATAACAAACAAATGCACACATCCACCAAAAAAAAAGGTAATATATACCTATTGCTTTTATGCCTGTGTGTAATCACCCTCCCAAAGACAAACTGTCAGGAAACCCCCTGCTTAGAAGTTGTTGGGTTTTTTTTAAATGCATACAGTCACATTAAATACAAGTACTAAAAGTGGACAGAAATACTATGTATACCCCGCTTAGAAAAACTTGATAAGTTGCGAACCATCACTGCTCAACGGCAGTCACTGTGAAAGTTTATCATGTACCTCATGGTGGACTACACGTGCTATAGTTTGGCAGCTGGCCCTTACCACGTGGTTCATGTAAACAGCTGCATGGGATTATGTGACCATAGGCTTTATATGGCTTATGTAGCGTAAATTACGTGAAATTGCCGAAAATTGTAGTTTCCTTGACATTTTAACGTAAAAAATAAAATGTATAGTAAAAATAAAATAATACAATAAAACTGTAAATGATAAAGTACCTTGTTATATATAGACTGTGACACCACTGCTTTTAAAGGTCAAATATGGCAGCTTAAACAGTGCTACCTCATATTTATATCATGTTTTTGGTGATATAGTAAGACGAGAGCAGTCATTTTTTTGAAGTAATAAATTTAATGTTGTCTGTAAGTGGGGAGCGGCGCGGGCACGATGCAGATAGATTAACTTGTGATTGGTGGATGCAGTCATGTGGGCGGGTCGGCGTGAGCGCGCGAAGAAGGGGAGTACCGAGTGCCTCTTCATCGTCTCAGTCTTTCCTGTCCAATGTCCCATCGTGCAGGCAGGTCCACGTGCATACGTTAGCTATTTTTTTAAACAAAAGGAAAAACTCGTCTTCAAACGTCCAGTTTCCAGTGTTTCACTGAAACACACAACAGCACGATGGTGAAGTTAGCAAAGGTAAGATTAAATGACGTCATTTGATTTTAAAATGGTGCGTGCGTGTGTGATAGAAATAGGATTGTGTTTACGCACGAGGCCTTTAAGCAGAAGTCTGTGCGTTTGAAAGAAAAAAAGGGGGAACTTGCACTAGAACAAAATGTCTGCTCAGGTGTAGAAGCAAATGCCGTCTTTTCTTGAACTAGAGCGGTTCTTAAATTGTCAACATGGTGATAGTGTTGCCGCACTTGCTGCGTCTTTTTTCGGTCGAGATCCGCCATGTTTGTGCCTCGCTGCTGGGTCTCTGGCCTGCTAATCGAAACCGATGCTCGGTGTAGCATTCGTGCGCGCTCTCGACTTAAGTATAGAGTTCAAAAAGACGTAATAAAATCAGTTTAATTCCAGCCTGCCACACTATACAACCATTTATTAGGCATTTATTTTTTATAAAAAACAAAATGCTTGCATGCGGCTAGCTTAACTAGCATTAGCACATTCATAACCAGACTTTATTCTCATTTCCTTCGATTTGTGAAAATGGTTTGGGTTCGCAGTGTTTAGCTTATACTGTCGCAGTTTAACACCTTCCGTCGTTGAACCGTCTTTCTCGATAGCTGTTCAGTATAAATTTTTTTTTTTTAAACGCATGTCAGGTAATGGTAAAATTACCCAGCATGCTAGCTGGCCGACCTCTAAAGCTCCACGTGGGTTCTGCGCCTGCTCTGAGTGACACACGAGGTGAGCAACCAAAACCGAGAAAACGCCTCGGCGCGCAAAGTTATGAATCGAGCGGTTTGTGTTAAACCCACGTATTCATTTGGTACAATGATTAAATCATTAGTGGCAGCAGCAGTGGGCTTCTCCCGATTTATATTTTAATTTTGCTATGCCACATGGTCTGAAACTCCTCATGTTTGCGGTCATGCTACAGCAGGGTGCCATGATTGCTAGAGCCTCTAAGCGACCTGCGCCTGTGGTTTGCTAGATGCAGGCTGCATTATAATCGGGTTCCATTTTTTTAATGTTAGTAAAAACCGTTTTTACTTTCTGTCATTTCTTTTAAAGGCAGCAAATAAAGCAGCTCAGAAGAAAAAGGCTCCTCCGCCCCCTAAAGAACTGGAGGAGGAATCCGGTGAAGAGGACAGCAGTGATGAGGAAGAAGAGGTACTGTACTTTGACTCTGTTATACTACAGTATTTTATGGCCAGATGTCAGGTCATATCAAATGTGGTAATGAATTGTTTTTTTTTTTAATCTTCTGCAGGCTCCTCCACCTAAAGTGGTGAAAAAAGCCACACCAGCTAAAGCCACAAAAGTTGTTGGAAATGGCACTCCTGCCAAAAAAGCAGAAAGTGAAGATGAGGATGATGATGATGATGGTAAGCAATGTGGGGATTAAACTGATTTAAATAACTCAAGAATGAGTTAGTGTAATTTAGTCACGGGCTTAAAAAAAAAAATCCACAATCTTTAACTGTTTTAACAAGCATCAAAATGTTATTCATACTAGCTTGACTTTATTAAATTGATCACACATTAGTCAGTTATGGTAAATTATGTGCTTTTGATAGGTAATTTAATATTCTTTAGAAAAATAATGGCTCACTTGCTGATTGCTGATGTTTTCAGTTACTGGGTGAATGATTTCAATTTAAATTCAATCACACAGCGGGGCAATTGGATCTTAAATTCTTAAAAAAAAAAAAAAAAGTCATACTGTCACAAATTTGAATTTGGCTGTCATCCTCAAAATCAGCATATTGTTGCCTAAGACAATAGTAAAATTTGTTATTTACAGAGGAGTCATCTGAGGAGGAGGCTCCCCCACCAAAGAAGACGCCTGCAAAAGCAACTCCAGCTAAACAAACACCAGCTAAGGCAGCTCCAGCAAAAGCAGAGGAGTCTGATGATGATGATGATGATGATGGTAAGTCCTCTGGTACTGCATTACTGACAGTAATAGCAATGCTTGTTTGTTTTTTGTTTTTTTTTTTGTTTTTAACAAAACTGTTAATGTCTTTTTTTTTGTTTGTTTTTTTTTTACTCTGATCCAAGCATTTATGCTTGGACAATTTGGTGATTAAATGTGAGTCTCAAAAGATCCTCCATTTCTTGGCATACATGTGGTTGTTTAGTACTCGTGTGTGTTATGTACGGAGGAAAAACAAAGGCAGCGCTATGTCTTCGGTACCGGTGTGTATTATTGTCTACCGGTCCTATCCTCAATCGCTGTTACAACCTTATGTTACGGCTTTTGATGAACTTGATGAAGTTTTGTCTGTAGTTATCACAGTTAAAAGGAACTTCTCTTTTTTCTGTCTAGATGAGTCAGAAGAGGAGGCCCCACCACCCAAGAAAGCAGCCAAGCCAGCGGCTAAACCAGCTGCTAAACCTGCAGCCAAGCCCCTGGGGAAGGCTAAGCCTGCAAAGGAGCCCTCTGATGATGACGACGATGATGATGAGGAGGATGATGATGATTCAGAAGAGGAAGCCCCACCCCCCAAGAAGGCTACTCCAGCTAAACAAGCTGCAAAGCCTGCTGCCAAGCCAGCAGCAAAGGTTAAGCCTGCTAAAGAAGAGTCATCTGAAGAAGAAGATGATGATGATGAAGAAGATGGTAAGGCCCAAGCCTTGTATTTATTTTTTTATTTTTTGAACATGTGAATTGTTAACTAACAAAGTAGTTACAGTTGTATGATGATCAACAAGGGACTTAATACTGATCATGTATGATGTCACCTTTTGAACTATCTGACACAGGGTAAATCTAGATGTTGATGCACTTGAATTTGACCACAGTGGCTGTAAGATTTACCTCCTTGATAACAATTCTGCTTTTTAGACTCTGAAGAGGAAATGGACACTACTCCTGCTCCAGTAGCCACCAAGGCAAAGAAAGCAGGCATGGTTAAGGCCAAGGAAGAGTCAGAGGAGGAGGATGATGACGATGATGATGAGGAGGAGGAAGATGACGACGACGAGGAAGAAGAGAGTAAGTTTGAGTTATAAAGTCCTGTTTTTCTTTTTTATATATATGTATCTCAAACTGTCTAAGATAAATAACGTTGACCCTCCCAGTGCTTAGAGATGGATGCATGTGCTTTTCAGAGCATTCATTGTGTACCCCCAAAATGTACAATATGGTTTATATACTTGATTTATGTGAATGTGTTTCATTTAAGCTTATCGTGAGAGTCTTTATTGATGTCCATATCACAGCATTTCCCCTACTCACCTCTTATTTTTATGGTGAAACTGGTGAGATGGGAATGGAGAAGAGATGTTAATTATTAGAAAATTGAAAGTGATTATTTAAGTCCAACCAGTTTTCCAACAAGTGTTAATCAGTGTAAGATGGCAACATCACGCGAAAACGAGACAGAATGTCTCCATGTGATGGGCAACCATAACACGTCAGGTCCACGTGGTTAATGTTTTTGTCTTTTATGCTCCTTTCTGAACAGAACCCCCAGTCACACCTGGAAAGAGGAAGGCAGAGAGCAAAAAGGACACTCCACCTGCCAAGAAGGCAAAGTCAGATGGACAGGGTAAGCGTTAACGCACAGGCCCTTTAAAATTTCAACTTGATATGTAGATCAACAAGAGACTTGATGGTAATGGTGCCATGTCATCTATGTCTGACATAATTACAGCTAATGCAGTTTTACACCAAAAGTAATGGAACTGTTCTTCTGTTTGCCAGTGTTTTCTCTCTACGTTGGAAACTTGAACTCAAGCAAAGATTTTGACGAGATCAAAACTTCACTGAGGAAATTTTTCTCCAAGAACAGCCTTGAGATCACTGATGTCCGGTTAGGAGGAACCAAGTAAGAACTGCATTAAAAGCTCAGTGACTGTCATCACTGAGTATGTTAATACCTAACCTTAATTTGGCTGGTTAAAGTATCCTGTCATTGTAAATTCACCGCCCTTGTTTGTTGGTTATATTGTTTAAAAAAAAAAAAAATCTGTAAATGACAGCAAATGCTTTGCTTTTGAAGCCCTTTTGTAAATTAATTGAAGGACGCCTGTCTGATGGTGCTTGCATTCTTACCCTAACAGGAAATTTGGCTATGTGGACTTTGCATCTGAGGAGGACCTGCAGAAGGGCCTGGAGCTCAATGGCAAAAAGGTAATGGGCCAGGAGGTGAAACTGGAAAGGGCCCGGACCAAAGAAGGCTCGCAAGACAGCAAAAAAGGTAATGGATGTCTTTGTCGTGATACATTTCTCCAAACGTGGAAAAGACTTGTTCCTGTACCTGTGCTGACACTGACATATCTCCCACAGAAAAGGATGCTCGGACACTGTTTGTAAAGAACCTTCCCTTCTCCGCGACGGCGGATGATCTGAGAGAGATCTTTAAAGATGCAGTAGAGATCCGGGTACCCCCTGGCCAGAATACTTCAAACAAAGGGTAAGAACAAGCTAGAATGTAATTGTTTTGGACACTAGACAGTTTTTAGAAGAGCATTAATTCAGATCCTATAAGCCTTGCCTGAGAATCCCCGATAAACTGACATAGCTATGGGCAATAGCTGTTGAAAATTTAACTGCTGACCGCTTTTCATTGCCATCATTCAATTACTGTCTTCTTTTTAAAGTGTATTTTCCAACTTTTTTTTTTTTTTGCTTTGCAGTATTGCCTACATAGAGTTCAAAACTGAGGCTGATGCAGAAAAGATGATGGAAGAGGCCCAGGGATCTGAAGTACAGGGGAGGTCCATCATCATTGACTATACTGGAGAGAAGAGCCATATGGGAGCCAGAGTTGCACGTAAGCTCAAGACATTTTGTAAAACTGAGGCAAACGCTGTTTTTTTTTTTTTTTTAGACTGCATTTAATGAGCAGTTACAATTATTTCAGTTATTATAGTGCACCAATATTTGCATTCTAACATAAGTGCCTGTGTTCGCATGAATGTTGCCAGTGATCATGCAAATGTCATTAGCTTTTGTGAACATCTTTAAGATGACTGAAAAATGTTTTGTTTTTTTCTTTTGTAGCATCTGAAGCAGCCAGCAAAACACTGGTCGTGAATAATCTCTCTTTCAGCGCAACAGAGGATGTGCTGCAGTCCACATTTGAGAAAGCTGTCTCTATTAGGGTTCCACAGAGAGATGGCAGACCCAAAGGGTTAGTGTCACTATAGCAACTTGGAATAGTAAAATGTCACGTGCACTGTGCTTAACAAGATATTCAGCTTAAACTACTCAAACAAAAAGTTCATTATGAAAAGAGGTTGACCCTTTCCTACTGTTGTGCTTCTTTCCTTAGTTTTGCTTTTATAGAGTTTGAGACCGCTGATGATGCTAAGGACGCTCTAGAAAACTTCAACAACACAGAAATTGAAGGGCGATCAATCAGACTGGAGTACAGCCAGAGCAGAGATTGGAACAGGGGAAACTCAGGTAGGTCTTGAAACTTGTGCTGTGTTGAACTGAGCAGTTTGTCTGGTTATGATCCCAAATTGACTCTGCCACCTGTGATGAAAACTTGACCTCCTGAAACTCAGTGAAGATTCAAAGATAGTCAAGTCCTGAGCTGATCTTTAGTTTGTTTAATCATTTAAATTTGTCCTGATTTATTACAGCGGTGGTTTAAATTATACTTTCTTTCTACAAGGTCCAACAAAAACCCTGTTTGTTAAGGGTCTCTCTGAGGACACAACAGAAGAGACCCTAAAGGATGCCTTTGACAGTGCTGTAGCAGCCAGGATAGTTACAGACAGAGATACAGGATCATCAAAAGGGTAAGTTCTTAGACGTGCAAACACAGTTAACGCTTCTCTTGAGCACCGCTCTGTCTAGCAATGACAGTGTACGGTTTCGTATGAGAAGAAGAGCAAAGTCACAGTTAAACAGGCAGCTACCTCAGTGGCAGTTGCCCATGTCTGATGTGAAACAAACTCGATGTGGTATGGCTTCGACTATTTTTCTTAGGTGTTAACTATTGGTTTTCCAATACTTAACCTAATTCTTTAACATTTTAGTTGTAGGACATGACCAGGAAATTTTATTTCCATTATCTCTTCCCCTAATTTTACTGTGTCTGGCTCTGCAGCTTTGGCTTTGTCGACTTCAGCAATGAGGACGACTGCAAAGCAGCTAAGGAGGCAATGGAGGATGGCGAGATTGATGGCAGCAGGGTGACTCTGGACTACGCCAAGCCTAAGGGTGACGGCGGCTTCCGTGGCGGTCGAGGTGGTGGAGGCTTTGGCGGAGGCTTTGGAGGTCGCGGTGGCGGCAGAGGAGGCCGTGGCGGTTTTGGTGGTCGTGGTGGAAGAGGAAGAGGAGGTCCTCGTGGAGGTGGACGTGGAGGCGGACGTGGTGGTTTTGGAGGTATTGGATTAAATTAAATGATAGCCAAAGGTTTAGCTAGAGAACCATTTTACAGCTTTAAGCAGGATTATTATTTATTACATTTTTGTTGCTCAAAAGATTAATCAAAACACCAAGAAATATATTACCCAAAAAAAAGTTACTAACTTTATTGTATTTAAATATGATAATTCAGTGCTTGAGATCAGTATGTCCCTGTATTTTTAGTTTGTGAAATAAGTGAAAATGCTGGCTGGTAACCTAAGTTGTCCTTTCATCTTAGGTGGAAGAGGAGGCGGCGGTGGATTTGGAGGCAAACCCCAGGGGAAGAAAATCAAGTTTGATGACTAAAGCTTTAGTCTATTTTACATTTTGAAAGAACTCTGGTTGCATCACTTTTCAGAGCTTTTGGACATTCCACAAAGCCGTCATTGGTATATATTTAACTCTTAATGGGCATTTTTGCCCTTTATTTAGACCCCTCAGACCTTCCACACCCATCTGTGCCAGAATGGTACTTCTGACCTTTTCAGCTTAATTGAGATGTGAGTACTGAATGTCCTGAATGCAAACCTGCACCTCTTGCCCTCCTGATGAGTTATTCCTGGAGGAGTAAAATGGAATGGGTTGGGTTCGCTGTGAAAAATATGCTTGGTTTTGTCAGATACATTGTGTAAATTTAAACAGTTTTTATGATTTCATTTTACCTTTTGTAAAAAGAAATACACTTGTATCCATATGTTCTGTTTTTGTCATTTAGTTTACTTTAGATGCTAATTTTTACTGTAATGTGGAAAGCATATTTTGATAAGATATCCATGCTCATAAGCTGGTTGAAATGTGGAGAACGACAAATGTTCACGTTATGCTTGTTTGGGATGTTGTCAGTGTCTGAGTTGCAGATGAAAGCTCTCTAATCTATGTAACATAAAATATTTGTAGTGCATTAACTAATGCAATTTTTTTTTCCCCCATCCGATTTTCAGATGATTAAAACCTTGTATGTGGTGATTTTTCAACTCTTCTCCTTGCACTGATTTCTTCTCCTAAATCATGTCTGTTAGACCTCTTTCTCACAACACTTCAGAGAAGCTCCATCATTATTTAATGCTACAATTTAAAATACAACCCATTTATCTCTGTCAACAGGATATGTAACACCAGCGTTCAAGATTGATGTAATTGAACCATAACTTAGATGTTTTACGTGATCCAGCTGAATTAGCTAATTAGACCAATCTCCAATCTTATTTTAAAAATTCTTGAAAGACTGATCATTTGCAGAGGAATGCTCACTTTGAGATGTTTGAGTCAGGATTTAATGTTCATAGCACAGGAATGGTACCAATGAAGGTTATAAATGATCTTATGGCCTGTGAAAAGTTCAAACATTCATTACTTCTAGGCTATTATCAGGTTGTTCTAAAAGTTCTCCAGTTAAACCAGCGTGCTGCAGCAAGAGTGCTAACAGTGATGATGAATTTCTCAGGCTCCCTCTGAAATCCAGAATTTAAATTTCTCTTGAAATCAGGCTCATTCATATCTTAAAGGTACCGCATTATCCTAATCAAACTCACATTGCAGGCTAATTTGTGGTTGCAAAAGCTTTTAAACGTACAATGGGAGGCAGCGCCTTCAGCTCTCGGACCCCTTTTGACGAACCAGCTCACACTGGGACAGTCACTCTTGGCTCCTAAATGACATTTTACATTTATATAACAATCTCCAAAGCCAACTTTGGGCTTTCCATTATAAAACTCAAGTGTTGCAGGCTTGATCTCAGAAAAGCTCGTGTCAGAGTAGTTTTCTGTCCGCATGAAAGGCTAGTGTGCTCTAAAATCAATAAGCTGCCATGATAATTGAGTTTTTAAATGTATGAGTCTGCAGGTCACCTGCTTGCATGTGCTTTTATAGGCTTTTTTTTCCCTTTAAGCAAACAATGCCACACAAATATAAGCTGAACAAGTGGTGGGAGAGTTACTTTATAAATATGTCTCCTAATGACCTGTGAGTATTAACTCTGCTCCTTCAAACGAGGAGGGTGAGAATTAAGAAGTGACTATTTATCCTTCCAGATACAAAAACAGGTTTGTGGTTGAACTGTTGATCATTATTAGTTGTACTCAGGTTTTGATCCTAAAACAAGATCCTAGTAAAAATTAGAATTACTGTCATTATTTCACAGGAATGCTTTTAATAAATGTTGAGATGTTGCTATGTTAAATAACTCAAAAGTCAACCACACGGTGTCACTAGAGGTCAAGCCGGCTGAAGCTGTGATGCAAATCAAGCCTGATGCATTTGCGTTCAATGCTGATTAATTGGCCAAATGCACTTTGCCACAGAAGAAATGTATCTATGATTTAAAGCAACAGTTTATACGTAATACCAAAATCAGATGTATCGTAAAACAGGCTAACAGTTAAATCAGTGACAACACACAAAGCCACACAAAGCCATTAAGCAGTTCCGTCCATGCAGGACAGGATACAGTGCCTCCATAATTAAATATATAATTATGTTGTGTACAGGACATTACTGAGGACCTTCTATGCTGTGGTGATGGCCTCTGCAATCTTTTGTCTGATGGGGAGGTGGCAGCACTGAGAAGGACAGGGAACGACTCAATAGACTCCTGAAGAGGGCCAGCTCTGTCCTGGCCGGTCCCCCACACTCCTTAGAGGAGGGGAGGGTATTAGCCAAGCTCATATCCATTATGAAGAACACCTCTCACTCCCTGCATGAGACTGTGAAGGCCCTGAGCAGCTCCTTCAGCAGAAGGCTGTTAAGGCCACTGTGTAGGACAGAGCGCTAATGCAGGTCCTTCATCCCGACAGCAGTGACACTGCACAATGTGCACGCATGATATGTAGATGTAGATTCAACTCATTGTCATTCTGCACACAAGGCACACAATGAAATGATCGTTCCAGATCACTCATCCAGAGACGAGCATCTGCGGTCATGCAGCCAGAGACCGGCGCTACCGCCGGTCTCTAGATAGATACCTGCTATCATTCACACTGCACTTTAAGTACATAAAAAAAATTCTGTGACATATCTTCTAGTGTACTTTACTCTATATACTAACCATTTGTACATACTATAAATTACTCTTGTATTTTCTTGATTCTGCTTTTTTTTTGTACACAATTTTTTCTATTTTTCTTTTTCTAATATATTTCTAATTCACTTTTTTCTTCCTGTCCCTTGTGCTATTGTAACAAGGGAAATTCCCCAGTATGGGATTAATAAAATCTAAGTCTAAAGGACAACCTGTGTTCTCTGATTTTTCACTTGTAAGAGGACTCGGTGTGACTTGACTCTGAGTTTCAGTGGCAGGGGTGTCTTTTGTCAGTGACACCACCAGACAGGAGACAGCGGCATGCTGCCATCTGATGGCTCTGCTAGCTGAAGAGGGATCTTTGTTCAGGAAGGTGCCTGGGCAGGAGGCACTGATGATGGCACCACTGAATACCTCCATTGAGAAGCTTGTTGTCCCACCCCCAACCCCTACCTGCCTTCAGCACTGACAGAGGTCACGCTGGCTTTTCTGTGTGGCCTTGTGACAGACGTCTGCTGTGACCTGTGTGCTCTCTTTGCTGTTTCAGAATTCACAGAGCTCTGTGAAGCATATGTGGACAGACGGGCAGATACATAAAGACTGTTAGCTAAGCTCTTTCTAGTTTCCTTCACAGATGAACCATTTTAGAGAATTTTTGACAGAAAAAAAGACAACTCAGCACACTCAAGCATCTGTGGGATGTGCTGGACAAACAGGTCCAATTCATGGAGGCTCCACCTCGCAACTTACAGGACTTAAAGGGTCTGTTGCTAACATCTTGGTGCCAGATACCACAGCACACCTTCAGAGGTCTAGTGGAGTCCGTGCCTTGACAGGTCAGGGCTGAGTGTGCATATGAGCACAAATGCATCCTCTTTACATTTCCTGGATGTTTGTAATAGTGAAAAGAATGTGCGCGACTTCATAATTGCTCATTTCCATGCCTCTGTAAAGTTTTATTACATCTTATGCTGTTACATCCTTATCATCATAATAATTATCATTATTATAATTATTACCTTTATTTTATCATGAAGTCCCACTGAGATCACAATCTCTTTTACATGAGAGACCTGGCCAAGATAGCAGCCATATAAACTCAACAGATAAAGGCATGTTTAAGTATTTCTGTAAATTATTCGATGTCCAAGGTGCATAGTAAGAAAATGCTGCTTTCCCCAGATCTGTCCGAACTCTAGGTACATCAAAAAGCAACCATTTAGAGCAGCGTTTCTGATAACTATCGGTACTAGGACCAAGAAGGATACACCGGAAGCTTACCTCAAATGGCTTACAGTGTAGAGAATAGTGCAGGCCTATACAATTATTTTTTCTTCTGGGCCAGATTTAAAAATTTTGAAATGCCACTGGGCCAAAGACCCCTACTTATATTATTTCTTGAGCCTTAACTCTAAATATGCTACCACCTGAACTAAATCATAAAAATAAATA
>JAVDPK010001127.1:138902-162058 GCA_034780415.1 Cichlasoma orientale
AATTACGGTTACATCACCACTTGTTGCTTTGGCATGCTCTTGACACTGACTTTCACTTTTTCATGTGGACAGTTCCAGTGTGGAAGGGATTTTTTTTTTAAATGAAAATTAAAAAAAAAAAAAAAGCAGAAAATTCCCTTTTTAAAAAATTATTGTGTAGATGCGGATGTAGCCATTAAAAAAAAAAAAAAAAAAAGAAAAAAAAAGAGAATGATTTGATGCCCAAAATGTGTTTCAGTTGTCTTTATTTTAGGCTTATATAAACCTTTGATATGTAGCATTAGCTTCATATCAAAGGGTGAAATAAGTAACAGAGCTACAATGATTGGCTAAAGTATTAGTAATACTGCTTTATGGAATGCCACTGGCGTCAGAGGAGGCCTGGGGGTTAATGAGGTGTCACAGACCAAACTGCACAGGTTGCTTATCAGGTCTGCAGCCTTTGGCAGTCATTGTGTTACAAAGAATTTTTGTGTGTGTCCTACTGTTTAAACTATTCTCGAGGAAAGTTGGCATTTTTGATAAAAACCATTACAGCATATTTACTGTGAAACACAGGGAGAAATCACAAAGCCACTACATTTTTACAATTTTTCTACAGAGAAGCTTTTATTGTTAGGGGGAACAAAAACAAGCTAGGTTTTATTCTTAATGTCTCTCCAAAATAAGAACAGTATATGCAGCTTGCAGAGGTGTCAACATCACAGTCGCACTTAACTGTTGCTGTGGCAAACTGTGTGTTTCCGCCTCTGGAGAAAGAGCAACAAAATGTCTCTCTGTGCTTCAAAACAGGAATTTTTGTTTTAATATGAACACAGCTGTGATCCAGAACCTCTCCTTCCTCTCCTTCTCTCCCCATTTCCTGGATCCAACCAGTCATCCTTCTCAGAGCCATGTGCATCCTGTTGCCTGCTGGCTGTGTTTTTTCCGTTCCGATTTTTTTTTTTTGTCCCCCCCTTTATGTGGATTTAGTCTACAATAGTTCTGCAGGGGAGTGAGGTGCCTATGTACATAACAGTACCTCATCTTTCCCTTGGCTGCTCAGCTGACAGAATAAGGTGTCACTGATTGCAGAGACATGAGAAAAATGCAGGTCAGGGAGAGACAGCGACTCACTGACGTGTGTCAGGTTGACACATTTGTGGTTTCTGTTTGGATCACACAGCTACTAATATGTGCCACAGAGAATTATCAAAGAAAACAATATTGCAATAAACTCAGTAAATTATCTAATAGTGTGAAAAGAGAAGATGCTGCATGATTAAGGTTTAAATCTAAAGGGTCTGCAAGGATTGATTAGTCCAAGTCAGAGAACATGTTTCAAACAAGCAAATCTCAAAGCAAACACAATGTTGAGACCAGTGTTTAAAGGATTAATAATTACTGGAGTAGACGGAATCTATTTCCTGGCACACAGGCGCTCATTTATGAGACCACTCTTAAGTTTCATCAGCTAAGAAAGAGTAAGAGAGTCATAAAATATTTGTCCTCATCTATTGCACAATTTGACCCGCCCTTATCACACCTGTCCCTCCTGCAGGAAACCCAGCAGCAATAATCTTTGACTCGACAGCTCCTTTAACAACTTTATTTGGGGCCTTTTGGCAGAATTAGAAAGTCGAGGTGAGTTGAAAGGCGGGAGAAGTTGATGGTGCGAAAAATATATTTCTAATAGGAAATGAAAAAACCTGACACTATTTTTTGGGGGTGGGGCAGGGGAACTTTTGGCCCGTCCTTACTTTAATACCTAACTGACACAAATGAACAGGCTTAAGAAAACTCATCTCCCCCCTCCTCTTAAATAGAGCTCCGAGCTCCTTGGTCGCCATGCAAAAAAGGAAGCCTGAGGAGATTTTCTCTTTCCTTCTTTTGCACTCGGTGATCAGTTGAGATGCTTTCTCTCCGAAAGTGGCGATCTAACAAAGAAGGTGTCACCAGACTGTGTTATGAATGCCCCTTTCAGCCATGGCTACAAGTAAACACCAGACCCCCTCTATAACCAACCAGTTTACACAACTTTTTTTCCACATTCTTTGCCAATTTTGCTGACAAAAGTTTCCACCAAGACTTTATTAATGCTGATCCACCTCCTGTTTTGGTTCAAATACATGACTCATTTAGACCTACGGAAGCGTACCAATGGGAAAGTTGAATGAAAGATCGCAATTTATTTTTTTTTAACTGCTGTTTTCAAGGCCAAGTTTGAGCTAAGGCTATAGCTTCACCCCAGATACCGTGCCTTCCTACTTTTATTCTTGTCTCACTGTAATTGTGGTGTGATGGGCTAATTACTGCAGCCAAACAGCTGGAAAAGAATCTGTTCAAAGGGACTGGACAAGAGGAAGCAGGAGGAAGGGGAGACACTGAGACACAGTCTCTTCTTGGTTGGCGTCACCTTTATCAGTAATGCACATGGCTCGCTACTGATAAACACAACTAAAGGGGGTGACAGTGATCCTGATGACATATAGGGCTATTTACTAACAGAAGCATTTAATCTTTGAGTAGAAAGCTACAAAAATACTTTCTCAAACTATATATATATATAATTTTTTTTTTAAAAAAGAGACACTGTTCTAGTCAGAATCTGTTATAAGCAAGAAAGTCAGAAATGTCTAAAGTTCTTGGACCCTGGAGATGTCAGCTATGTATCCATTTGATAGCTTTCCATATTCCCTGGCTGTTATCTGTGCTTTTGTTATGATAAAAAAGCAGCAGCTTCCTCTCTGTTGCCATTACAGCTGGCCATTTCCAGCATGACTGAAGCTTTCAGGGTTACATGGACACCTGGCCGAGTGCGTCAGTCTGTCATGTGTGGCCTGTTTCCTCACATTGTGCTCCTCCTCACTGGCAGCTTCCACAATATTAACTGCTGCATCAGTCAAATGTCTGGAGACAGCATGCAAGAGGTATATTTGTCATCGCAGGAAAAGCGCAGGTGTATGAAAGACACATTCCTCTGAGGTTAAGGACCCATCGTATTGTACTGTTCACCCAGCTTCATCTCTGGGCTGTTAACACATCCATAGGCCGCAACACAGCATGTGGCAACAATGATGCCATCGGTTAATGCTTAACTCAAGTATAGTGACAGATACAAGTCTTAAAAATAGGGCTGGGACAGGACACAATTTCAGGAGGAAACAGACCAACTATCCGGCAGTAATGAGTCATAAGAGTTCTGACAGTGACCTCAAATGCTAGATATACAGTGCTGTGAAAAAAATATCTGCCCCCTTCTGATTTCTTAGTTTTTTGCACATTTGTCACACTTACCGATCAAACTAATGTTAATATCACACAAAGATTACCAGAGTAAATACAAAATGCAGTTTTTAAATGATGATTTCATTTATTAGGGAAAAAAACAATTCGACAAAGAATTGCACAATAACTTCAGTTCTAAATTCAGATAAAACTGAAGTTATTGTACTCGGCTCTAAAAATCTTCAAAACATGGTGTCTAACCAGACACTTACTCTGGATGGCACTACCTTGGCCTCCAGTAACACTGTGAGCAGGATATATCCTTCAATACACATAATAAACAAATATGTAGGAGTGCTTTTTTGCATCTCTAAAATTAGAAACACCCTGTCTCAGCATGATGCCGCAAAGCCAATTCATGCATTTCTTACTGCTAGGCTGGAGCCTTCAGCTTTCAGGCCCCTCTTCTGTGGAACCAGCTCCCAGTTTGGATTTGGGAGACAGGGGTGGTTCCCATGATGCACTAAGTATTTCTTTTAATATGTCTATATGTTAATACCCCACTCTGCATTTAATCATTAGTTATTATTATTCTCTGGCTCTCTTCCACAGAATGTCTTTTGTCCTGTCTCCCGCCAACCAGTTGCAGCAGATGGCTTCTCCTCTCTGAGGTTCCTTCCTGTTAAAAGGGAGTTTTTCCTTCCCACTGTCGCCAAGTGCTTGCTCATAGGGGTCCGTTTTAATTAATGGGTTTTATCTGTAATTATACCTTACAATACAAAGCACCTTGAGACGACTGTTTGTTGTGATTTGGAGCTATATAAATCAAATTGAAATGATCTGAAATGCAGAGTGGGCCAAAATTCCTCCACAGCAACGTGAAAGAGTCACTGTCAGTTTTAGCAAATGCTTGATTGCAGTTCTTGCTGTCAAGGGTGGTTTAGAGGGCAATTCCTTTTTCACACAGGGCCAGGTAGATTTGGAAAGCTTTTTTTCCCTTAATAAATGAAATCATAATTTAAAAAAGGCATTTTGAATTTACTCGGGTTATCCTCGTCTAATATTAAAATTAGTTTGATAATAAGAAAAATGCAAGTGTGACAAATATGCACAAAACGGGCAAATACTTTTTCATAGCACTGCCAATAATAGCAGCCTAATGTTAAGCAATAAAAGTCTTGAGAAAAAGGGCAAGTTCAGCAGGTATATAGCAGTTAATGGGCGATTGGAGACAGTATGAAAACTGGTAACACATCATATATTTATTTAAAACCACCACCTTAACCCTAAAGCATTGCAGCAGAAATATCATAAATACAAAATACACATAACCACACCTGCAAACTGCAGAAACGCAGGGCCAAGGAAGGCTGCCAGGTGCACAGAGTAGCATGACTTGGAGTTGTGATTATTGTTCAAGTTCATATCATGTTACAGAAGTAGTCTGTGCTGAAGCCGAAGGGGGACAAAATTTAAAAAAAAAAAAAAAAGAACCACAATCCTACACATTGTTCCACCCACTCCTGCTCCTCCTCTTGCTCCTGAGCCACGACCATCTCTGTTTGACCCTGATCGTAACCTGGTGGGATGATGTTACAGGAAGTCCGATTCTCCTGGGAAGATACTGCTACCCCGTGGTGACAGCTCCCTCCTCACCTCCTCTTTGATTGCTTGCCTGAACAGAGAGGAAGACGGGAAGGAAGAAGGGTTGGTTGGGTGATAAAAGGGATTAGAGGCAGAGAAATTAGAGGACATTCAGACTTAATAACCCATCAGTAAAATGAGGGGAAAAAAATAAGCCTTGCAATCATGTATCTATGTATACAAATATTAATCATCACGTTTGAGCCACTGTGTAAGAAATAGTGTACTAAAATACATAAAGGACCTAAACAACAGTGCTAAAAGATTCTGCTGCACTTCCTTCAACTTCTCTGGTTGAATGGAACCATAAACCTCAATCTGGTAGGACAATGCAGCATCCACTTGCTAAGTGGGTGGCCCAATGAGCCACACAGACACCTTTTCTTTACCAAAGGGAGCCTTTCTGTCAGTCACAGCAAATGTGTATACCAAAAATATTAAAAAAAAAAAAATCAGCCTCAAATACAATACAGGTTATTTTATATAGCATGTCTGTTTGCTTTGAGATGAGATAAGCCTAAGTGACATCCTTGAGTCAACAAATATCTGACATTCAACAGACCTCAGAAGTACAACACACTGACAGGATGTGGTGGCTTTGAGCGGCTATTAGGTGCCATTACAAACTTCGTGGCAAAGGCACCCAGCATAAGAGCCGGAGGTAATCCCTCATAAAACGCAATTAGGATGCATGCACAGATGTTATCAGCCAACTAAGAGCACCAGAACATCCCTGCAGTGACTCCAGTTGTAAGAATAAGACATGAAATTGACAGCAAATAAAAATGGACCCAATATTAGGTCTGACAGTCCAGTGTCTCCAATAAAAGATAAGTCAATTTGCGTTTCCCGATTTTTCTTCCCCCCCCCCCCCCCACCGGATGCGTGACAATCAGTGCTTGCTGTGTTGTTCTGTTTATAGCTATTACCATGTTCGGTATCTTAAGTTGACTTATGCACACTTAAAAAAAGCTAATGTGCTTCTTATATCTACTGCATGGTATCCGCAGAGGTACTTGGTGTCAGCTCCTAAGTTTCTGTCACTACAGGCAAAACATTAACCCAGATTTATAAAGGGCAATGGTATATTTTATTATGTAAAGACTTCCAGTAAAGAGTGAAAAGTGAAAGTTCATAGTGTAACTGAAGCGAAAGCTCACAGAAACTGGAGCAGCGTTTTTACAGTAAATTTCACTGTAGCCATTGTGGTGCTGTTGTTTCAGGAAGTCAGCCTTGGATTTCAGAGAACTATCACTGCATGAAAGACTGAATTTTGAGCCGCGTGAATACCCACACACCTAGACGATTCCTGACAATATCCAATTCCTGTGAGTCACAGGGAGTGATCTATGTGTATTATTGTACTGTCACCTGAAACTAAACCTCTTTGCATAGAGCAGGAATAAATGTAAAACTGGTGTGAGATGACGATTTGGTGACTCTGTCACCCGTAAATATTTTACTATACTCTGCACCTTTGGTTGTGTTGGGTCAATTTTATTTGTACTGTATAGCGCCAAATCACAACAAACAATTGCCTCAAGGCACTCCATGACAATAACTGCTTTATCGTTTAATCCTTTGTACAAGATACCCGGTTTTCTTTTTCTATGGTAAATTTCCAGATATATGTATTTATATCAGTACTGTGTTTTGTAATAAGCCAAAAATGCATGCTAGAAAATGGAGACACAAAGAAGTAGTGTGGTGCCGATATATTGGTCGATATTAATTATATGCCAATATATTGCTATTGGCATTTATAACAGCCGATAAATGAAAATAAAAATAAAAAAATAAATAAAGGGAAGCCAGGAGAAACACCCTTCAACCATGTTATATGCAACTTCCCTGTTGGCTGAGCCATCGGGCAGAGCGTAAATGCGTAATCCATGACTTACTATGACAACTGCATTGTCATGTTAATTTAGTAATGACTGATAAATAACTGCGCACGTGAATGTTAGGGAAATCTGTTTTGAGTGTCTGACGAAAAAAGAAAGTAAAAAAAAAGATCTTGGCCGATATATCAGATTTCTAAATCACCACGTATCTGTATCAGTCTTAGAAATCCTATATCGGTCAGGCTCTGGAAACAAGGAAACATAAAAGTTGCTTATGCCAACTCAAACTGAGAGTGCATCTACAGCAACTTTTTTCTGAGAGGTGCTGAACATTCAAATCAAAGCTGGCCATCTTCCAAAGTGGCTGGCAGAGGAGATAAAATAACGAGCTGGGGCCAAAATCTGCCAACACTGGCTGGTGGCTGGTGTTGATTTCCTACTCTTAACATATGCTTACTTCCATTCCCCCCTCCTCCTGTGGAGCTGGCAGAGCCAGGCCGGCTGCTCTGCTGTGGCTCAGACTGTGAGAACTGGGGAGCCAGGGCCAGGCCTCTACCCTGGTGAGCACTGCTCTGGTTGGCTGCAGTGTCAGGTGTACGGGGAATCTTGGGCTGGCTTGTAAATGCAGGAATATAATCACCTCTGGTGACAGGAAAAAAGAGGAAGAAGAAAATGATCAGTTTTTGCTATGTTGTGGTTAAAAAAAATATTAACTAAAAGCAATCTGCCACTAAAATCAGTCAAAAGCAAACACAAAAATACAAAGAAACGCAAACTTGTAGGACAGGAATAGTTAACAGTTAAACTAGGAGCTCCAGTACTGTGCGAAAATCTTGTGTTTCCTCACTTCTTTATATTTTGCCAGGAAAAAGGGAAATAGGAACAGCAATTAAGTGAAACGTAGACATATGTGGAAATACAACACAGAAGGCAAAATCTGTCTGTACAATTCTAACAAGCTTGAAAGTCAATAATTGCTATGACCACCTTTATTCTTCAACACAGCCTGAACTCTCTTCAGCTTTCTTATAATTTCTTTAAACAGTCTTCAGGAATAGTTCTCCAGGCTTCTTGAAGGACAATCAAAGTATGTGTTTGGGATCATTGTCATGCTGAAAAATAAAGCCACTGCCAGTCAGATGCTTTCCAGGTGGTATTGCATGGAGGGATCAAACTCTGACTGTACTTTTCTGCATTCATAATTCCACCAGTATTGACAAGATCTCCAACACAACTGGCTGAAACGCAGCCCCAAACCATGACAGAGCCTCCACCGTGTCTTACAGATGGCTGTAAACACTCACTGTTGTACCTCTCTCCTGGCCGCCATACACACTGATGATGATTTGAAGCAAATATTTGAAATTTGGATTCATCGCACCATTGTAGATTCAGCTAAACAATGGAAACAAATCATATGCTTTTAATATTTGTTTTTGGTGATTTGTCTGTTATGTATAGACAACTCTGTTTCATCCCTTGAGTTAGGTGTGTGTTTTATGCTTCATATGTCAGTGTAAAGTTGTTCAGCAAACACAAAAACAAACAAACAAAATAAATAAAATTCCTCTGAAAATTGTCGAAGGTACAAAAACTGGACTGAAAATGTGAAAAAGCAGCCGATCTCCAGAGAAAAAATGTGACAGTCTGGCTCCTTGAAAACAAAATAATAATAATAATAAAAAAATAACAATGATTCAAACCCTTTGCATAGAATAAAGGCACTGAGATTCAACTTTTCACTTACTCTATTCCAGCACAGTATTACTTACACTAATATAATAATAGAATGTATTTAGACTTCATATCTATTTTCTTCTATTCAAATTATACAGTTTTTGCATCTAATCTGCATTGTGCACCTACTTTATGGTTTACCTGAAACCACAACAACAGGTGTCTCTGTGTCTGAGAAACAGGATCCCAGTGAAGAAACGTCTCTTCTGAATCCAGTCAGAACCTCTGCTAATGTCCTTATCAGGCAGGAGCCAAACAACCTACATCCTGTGGCGCAATCCTATACCTCATCAAATGGATGGGTTTCATACTGATTTCTGCTCAGGGTGGTCACACTGGCTCCAGCATCTCTGATATAATCTGGTATAACTAAGTGTTACAAACAGTGTATTGTATTTCTGTGGAAAATGAGCGGAGGTGCTATCCTTACATGTTAAGCCCTTTGGAGTAGCAAAATTAAATTGGCACACGTTTTGCATACACATCTGCCCTTTTGGCATTTGCCAAACTGCTGTGTTGCTAAGATCCTCTTCAGCTCACTATAAAAGTCTTGGTTTTCAAACTGGGGTGAAATGCGGTTACTGAAGTCAGACTCAGCCAGGTTGCATTGTAGTGCTGTTTTACGTTCTGAAGCAGTTTCCTGGGACTCATTACTGTTGGCGGGTTTCAGGAGTCAAGTTCCTCTGGGATTTAAAGGAGAGAAGAAGCAGGGGAGGTTTAATTGAATGGGTCTCTTTGTGGGCACTGCTCGTTTAAACGCATGTCACAGTCTCACAGACCAGCTTGGCAGTGCTGAGTCACCTATCAGTGTTCAGCAACATTTTTGCCAGCTCCTTCCACAGACACACACATACACTGACACACATATCAGGTTCTTACAGGAATACAGTTACAGTTTTTTTTTTGTTTTGTTTTATCATTCCTTAACAGCATTAACTCAGATCTCACTCTACTTCTCATGGCAAATTGGGACACAAAGTTTTTTGGTTTTTTTTACCATGTTATTGTTGGCTCGTATGTTCTGGACACTTGGGTGAAGAAAGAAGCTGTCAGATGATCACCACCTGGTGGTGAGTTGTATCAGGTGGCGGGGGAGGATGACCTGATGTCAGACCTGAATGTATAGTGAGGGTGTGCTGGGAACACCTGGAATAGGCCCCAGTCCACGAGATCTTCAACTCCCACCTCCAGAAGAACATCTACAGCATTATGAGGGAGGCCTGAGGACACTAAGTCCAAAGGTGAGTGTGAAGCAGCAGATATGAGAATTAGCACCTCCAAGTCTGAGGCCATGGTCCTCAGCCAGAAAAGAGTGGAGTGCCCACTCCTGGTCAGGGATGAATGGCTGCCTCAAGTGGAGGAGTTTAAATATCTTGTGGTCTTGTTCACAGGTGAGGGGAGCAGGAGAATGACAGACGGATTAGAGCTGCGGCTGCAGTGATGCGGACTCTGCAGCTGTCAGTCATAGTGAATTGAGAGTGAGCGTAAATGCAAAGCTGTTGATCAATGTCCCTACCCTCACCTATGGTCACGCGCGTTGGATAGTGACCGAAAGAATGAGATCGCGGATACAAGCAGCAGAAATGAGCTTCCTCCGAAGGGTGGCTGGCCTCTCCCTTAGAAATAGAGTGAGGAGTGCAGCCATTCGGGAGGGCTCAGAGTAGAGATGCTACTCCTCCACATTAAAAGGAGCCAGTTAAGGTGGTTCGGGCATCTAACTTGATGCCTCTTGGCTACCTCTGTCTGTTCTGGGGATGTCCTACCAGGAGGAGGCCCCGGGACAGACCCGGGGCACGCTGGTGAGATAATATCTCTCAGCTGCCCTGGGAACCCCTCGGTGCTCCCCCGGATAAGCTGGAGGAGGTGGCTGGGGAGAAGGAGGTCTGGGCTTCTCTGCTTGGGCTGCTGTACCCCATTACCCAGCCCAGGATAAGTGAAAGAAAATGAATGGTTTGTTGACTCAATAAAACTTTTTTTAAAATATAAATTTAGTTTTGATGTATTTTGCTGATCTACTACAAATACTGAGTGTGCGGGGTGCCCAAACTTTTGAAACAGCAAAAGATTGAAATTTATAAAATAAAAAAAAAAAACAATATTATTTAAAATATTAAATAAATATGGCATCTTGTTATATTTTATTCACTCAAGTTCTGAGCCACCCCTCATTTATTTACGTATTTGCATGCGTTTCAATAAACTGCTGCACCTCTTTTGTATTTTCTTAGTAAAATATAAAGAAATGAGAGGTTCAAAACTTATGCACAACAGTGTACCTATTTTCTGCATAAATAAGTCAAAGAGAGACTGACTGCCCATAATCAAAAAAAAATTATCCTATATAAATTTAGCAGTTTTGGTTTTTGTCTTTATGTTCCTTTTTTCACAATTCCTGCATTATAATAATATTATTATTATATGAGAACACAAACTTTATTTCAATATAAATTCTAATTCTAAGGAATGCACTGAGCCAGTTTTAGTGGCTCAGCGTGGGGAAAAGAATCACTACTCACAGTAATTTCTAATGTGAGATCTAGTAGATTTTCTTTTTAAGAACGCTGTGATCAGCTAGTGCTGCTCTGAGGTTTACTGCTCTTTGTGGATTTGCACAACTGAATTCAACAAGATGTAACCCAGTATTTCATGAGCTATCCCGGCTGATTTCCTTCCAATACAGTTTGTATAAAGGTTGAATTCAGTGAATGAATCTAAGCATCATCAGCTTAAATTCAAACCCATCTCTGCTACACTTGATGTAACCTAACAATGACCATGCACACCACAGCCATGTGCACCAGTCCAACACAGAGCTTTACTATAAATTCACCACAGTACAGCATGCTAACCTGTTTATCCTGCTCTAAACTGCAGTGTTTTCATGCAACCTTTGAACAACACAAAGTTAGTGCACCTCAGTTGGTTTTGTAGGACATTTCACAATATGAAAAATCATAACCTCATACCATAAACACATCCACTATCTGATTTTAAATCTAACCTCTCTTCTTCCTCTCCTCCCTTCTTTCTTACATCTTTCTCCATCTCTGAGTGAACTTTTCTCTCACTCTTTTCTCTCCCTGGAAATGCAGCAGCTGGTCCTTTAGCTAGCGACTCACTGTGTGACAAACTGCACACAAACAGTTTCAGTTTACTGATATTTGTTGGGCTGTTAGAAAAGTTGCATTTAAAATTAGCTGCCACAACATGTTACTCCCTTTATTTTCGCTCCTCCTCTGTAGCGCTAGCTAGACGCTGAAGTACAGCAAACACAACTTATGGACAAAAAATATTCAGATCGTTCCAGCCCACTGTAACCCCTGAGTACAGCACTATGAATGATACATAAATTATGTGGTTTTAACTCTGGGATGGAAACACCAAAACAATTTTCCCATATGTGTTATTCTTCCTCCATTTAGGCTCAGATCGGTTTGATGTTTGAAGGCGCAGTCACCAGAAATAAAATCTTCCCTCAGATGTTAGAGTACAGATACCTGAAAAGTCTACTTAAGTACAGCAGCAGAAGTATTTGTACTTTATTACTTCCCACCTCTGAGTCTGAGTGTGAGTGAGCTCAGTTAACATGTGTGTCAGTTTACCTGGTAGCGTGTCCATTGCGTTCCTCCTGGGAACGCCCTTGTTTGGGTCTACCTTCATATGGCCTGTCCAATTCTGAGTCCTGGGACAACCGCCCACACTCAGAGTCTGAATGAGAGTGAAATAAGAGTTCGAAACACTCATTTTAAAAGTATATCAAAATATCAGGCTTTCAAATTTAAACAAAAGTAAAAGCTTAAATAACAAAGTTAAAGGACAGTTAAACACTAGCAAGCACACCTTGATGCCATCTTTACATCATTTTTATGGAAAGACAAAATAAGGTCATTAACCATTTGGTGCTCATTCTGCTGAGCCTTTATCCCTTATGATTTCTGAGGAAGTGGCTGGAACTTCCTTGTCTGGAACTGCCTTTTGTTGCTTGTGGACACTGGGCATCACATCAAATAAATCGAATATAAAACCAAATAAAAAGCAGCAGATGGAAGGGAAATAAGAATTTTCCACCAAAATGCAGCTCACTTTTATCGCACAGTGTCTATTAAGTGTGAGTAATCTGAGCGCGAACATGTGATGTACAGACATGGTCAAAGATGTAATTCTACTGCTACTTGTAAGTTCATTTTGAAAAACTTTGGAAAGTTTGATCACCCACCGACGCTGTGACGCAGGGACTCTGCAGTGCTGGGGCGACTGCCGGAGCGAGTAGGAGGTCGTGAGTTGTATTGAGAAGGAGGCAGGCTTCCTTCCTCGCTCTTCTGTCTGCTCACAGGGCATTCCCTGTCCCTGTTGCTCTCACCTCCCCGACTGCTGGGTCGATAATCCCTCCATATGACACAAACACAACTCAGGTTAAGAGTTTCCATGAGGACGTTCATGTTAGTAAGAGATCTATTCCTTTTAACTTAAAAAAAATTATCTTGATGATTTTCCCGATCTTGATCAGTGACATTTCTACTTGGTTGTACAGCTCACTCAAAGTTTAAACAATAATAATAATATTTAAACTGTGTAAATAAAAGGTCAGGATTTTCATTGTCTATGTCTCTGATTTGCTGGTCAGAGCAAGCAACTGGCTTTGTCAAGGCCAGGCAAGATGCTCACTGATTCCAGTTCGAGGCAGCCTCAGCCTCCTGGCAGCAGACTCTTTAGGTGGCACAAACCCCCCATACAAGTTCTAGAGCACATAATTAACAGGCCTTGGTAGAATGGGGTGCATATGAGCCTTGATGATTTTCACCATTACCTTAAGCGTGAACTTGAGTTTGGATTTCCTGGCATCGTTTATTTAACTTACCCCACACCGATATTACGATGGGAACTAGGGGTGACTGGTCGTTGCAGTGGCTCATCAGCAGTTGGCTGTGGGGTTGGTTTCTTCTTCACTTTTGTCATGTTGGTCATAATCTACACAATCATACACAACAAATGAGTAACATACTGACAGTAAAAAAAAAAAGAAAAGAATACATTTCCAAAATGTTACAAATTTGTGTTAGTGACTGATGTGATAATGTACTGTAACTGTAACATATACTGTTTGTCACTGTAAAGGGATTGTTTTCTGTTGGGCATATTGGTGCCAAAACCATGAGCAGTATTGAGATCACAGTAACACCCAGGTTAAACAGATCAGCAAATAAACAGTCCAATGCTTGGAATGTCAAGAATAATTCCCACAATAATTCCCCAATGTCTAATCATGTGGTGGAAACATCCTCCACGCTGGCATTAAGAAATCCAATAGCATCAATTCTTGCAATTTTCTAGAGGTGCAGGTTCAATTCAGTTTTATTTACATAGCGCAAAATCACAACAATCACCTCAAGGTGCTTTATATTGTAAGTTCAATAATTACAGAGAATACCAACAATCAAAAGGACCCCCTATGAGCAAGCACTCGGCTACAGTGGGAAGGAAAAAAACCCCTTTTAACAGGAAGAAATTTCCAGCAGAACCAGGCTGAGGGAGAGGCAGTCATCTACTGCGACCAGCTGGACAAGCTGTAATAAAAAGTATTCCCCACTGCTGTGTAATCCATTAAAGTAAATGTAAGTGTTAATGTTATTAAGAAATGATCAGACAGGAGGGGGTTTTCAGGAAATATTGTTAAGTCTTCGGTCTCTATGCCATATGTAAATAAAGTTTAAAAAAAAGCTACTTTGCAGCAAGATTGTCTGCAGTCTGACAGGCCTTAGGGAAAAAAATATATATATAAATTTTTTGTGTGTGTATGTGTGTGTGTTGAGCTTATAGTGAAAGTATGTGTTTTGCTCTTACTCCCAGGTACTCGGTGGTGAGCAGGCTCTCCCCAGACAGTTCTTTGTGCTGTGGCTGAAGAACTTCCTCTTTATCTATGTCAATATCCATTAAATCTTCCTGTCACAATGTCACAAAGATAATAAATCACTTGATAAAGAATTTGGTAGAATTTAATAGCATGCACTGAATTAATGCTTTTACAACTTTCAAAAGCCCTTTCATCATTAAACAACATTATATAAAAGACCCACAGGGTTGCTACAGAATGATTTTATTGGGTTAATCTGGCATTTCTCAGAGTAATAATTAACTTTTCCCCATTAAGTATTTATTTAAAAATCAATACAATTCTTGGCAGCTATTAAAAAAAATACCCAACACAACATCACAAACAAAACAACAAGGGCACTCACACTCAGGGAATGTGAACAGGAAGGATTAGTATATATACAGCCTGTTATCCACACACCCAGGAAACTAACTTGCATCCATTTGCATTGGAATTTCCATATACCTTAACCTTGAACCAACTTTGCCCCAAAAACATGCTACCTTGTTTCACTCCCTATATACTTGATTTTCATTCATTTCTTTGTTTCGTTCTTTTGATCTGTGCTAGTTGAAATGTTTCAGAGGTTGCGTTGAATTAATTTGTTTATGAGCATTTAAAACGATGGAAAACAACAACACATCAATGACTAACAGGGCGACTTACATCATTTTCATCCACTTCCTCCTCATCATCCGACTCTGAACCCTCCTCCTCAGCTGGGTGGTCAATATCACAAGGATTAAAAGTCAGTAGATTTTTCCCAAAGTATATTTCACAAAAAAAGATGTCACTTATTACTCTGGTTTGATGTATAATTTTGAAGATATGAATGATGATATGAAAACTAGTTATTTGAAGCAGAAAATTCAAGTTTCATATTTACCTACAGCTCTTTGCGCAGTGTAAGATACTTCCCTTTGGACTAACAGTATACAGTACACCATATTGACAAAAGTATTCACTCACCCATCCAAATCACTGAATTCAGGTGTTCCAATCACTTCCATGGCCACAGGTGTATAAAGCCAAGCACCTAGGCATGCAGACTGCTTCTACAAACATTTGTAAAAGAATGGGTCGCTCTCAGGAGCTCAGTGAATTCCAGTATGGTAATGTGACAGGATGCCACCTGTTCAACATATCCAGACATGAAATTTCCTGCTACTATATATTCCACAGTCAACTATTTTAATACCACTAAGTGGAAGCAACTGGGAATGACAGCAACTCAGCCACAAAGTGGTAAACCATGTAAAATCACAGAGCGGAGTCTTTCTGCAGTCAATCGCTACAGACCTCCAAACTTCATGTGGCCTTCAGATTAGCTCAAGAATAGTGCATAGAGAGCTTCATGGAATGGGTTTCCATGGCTAAGCAGCTCCAAGCCTAACATCGCCAAGCGCAATGCAAAGCGTCGGATGCTGTGGTGTAAAAGACGCTGCCAGTGGACTCTAGAGAAGTGGAGACGTGTTCTCTGCAGTGACAAATCATCTGTCTGGCAAGCCAATGGACGAGTATGGGTTTGGTGGTTGCCAGGAGAAGGGTACTTGTTTGACTGCATTGTGTCAACTATAAAGTTTGGTGGTTATGGTGTGGGGTTGTTTTTCAGGAGTTGGGCTCGGCCTCTTAGTTCTAGTGAAAGGAACTCTTAATGCTTCAGCACAGCAAGACATTTTGGACAATTTCATGTTCTCAACTTTGTGGGAACAGTTTGGGGATGGCCCCGTCCTTTGTGGAAAACCTTCCCAGAAGACTTGTAGCTGATATAGCTACAAAAGGTGCTCTGACATCACATTAAATCCTATGGATTAAAAATGGGATGTCACTCGAGTTCTCATGTGTGTGAAGGCAGGTGAGCGAATACCTTTGGCAATATAGTTTACGTCTTTTGTAACTGTTAATTTAACTTCACTAACCTGAGTTTAGCTGCTTAATGATGAATTCAATCTGTCTGTTGAGGTCTGGGTTCTCCTCTTTGCTGTAACAGCGGAGAATCTCTTCAACACTCTGCCCACATGAAGGAAAGACGTACAAAAGTTTCAAAACACATGTTAAAAATTCAAAGAAATATACAACGTAACAGTACTTGGCAGAGGTAAAATACCACCATCATCATCATTATGAGCATAGAGATGATAAAAGATGAACAGAGCAACGTGATGTAGTGACATCACCCGCTGGCTTCTGAAGGGTGGGTCTGACTATAAATTGCACACTCACTGACTAACGAATTGGCTAACAATTCATTAGCAAATGAGAATACCCGGAATAATCCTCATTTGTGAAGCACAATGTGACCACTTTACAAAATGGACTTCATTTTTTAATCAGTATGACCCAAAATGAGTGTGATGAGTCCATAAATTTAGGGAACTATTTACAGTTGTCAGGTCAAAGAGCCACTTTTTCTTTAGACCGTTAAAGGACCGTAAGTCTTTTTGCAACCACAGGAATCATCTTTTGTGGTTGTCCATTAAAAAGAATGCACATTTTAAGGGACTTCCATTGGCTTCAGGTTTCAGACCTGGAAGCCATGTCCATCTTTTATACTATCTATGAGTTAAAGGTGGGCAGCATAGTAGCATGGTGGTTATCACTGTTGCCTCACAGCTAGAAGGTTCTGGTTCGAATCCACCTTGGCCGGGGAATTTTTGTGAGGAGTTTGCATGTTTTCCCTGTGCTTGCGTGGGTTTTCTCCGGGTACTCCAGTTTCCTCTCACAGTCCAAAGACATGCAGTTAGTGGGGTTAGGTTAAGTGATGATTCTAAATTGCCCATAGGTGTGAATGGTTGTCTGTCTCTCTGTTAGCCCTGCGACAAGCTGGAGGCCTGTCCAGGGTGTACCCTTCCTCTTGCCCTATGATAGCTGGGACCTGCCACCTACCCCCAAATTCTCTTCCCATCTCAAGCCTCGGGTCACCCCACGACCCTGAACCTTGCAACCTTGTATTTTATGGCATAAGGGAAAATTACACTTCCATTTACAACCTGGATGGAGCACAGGCACAAATTCAACCCAGTGGCTAACTAGCAGCCTGGAGCAGAGTTTCTGTGCCTATTAACTCAACACCTGTTTGTCGAGGAAGGCGAAGAGGAAGAGAAAGACAACTGCAGAGGAAAACACAAACTGCGTATATTTCCTCCAAGCAGGTGACGACATTTGTGCTATCTCACCATCTCTTTGGCTTCCTGTCGCACAGAGGGAATGGACAGGATGCTGTACAGGGCTCCGTTTACATAAGGCCGAATCTGAAAGTGACAGATACACACAAGCTCTATGTTTATGATCTCAGGCGAAGGGGTAACAGCGTATACACTTTTATGACCTGGCTGCTAATGTAGCTGCTAATGCTACAGTACAGATTAAAGCAACAGTGACAGATGTTTTTGACATCTTTCAATTAAAATGACTGAAGTCAGTGCTGTTTATGTTTTATGGACATTCCTACAGTCATAGCTCACTTCTGTTAAGACTGCCAGACATTTAGGGGGACACAATTAAAAAGCTCAACACAACAACTGGTAGCGAGACTGTATCCATGTATTTTTGGGAACGCTGTTAATTAATGAATGGTGGCATGCTGGTGCTTTTAGTTTAGTGCTGATATGTTACCAGCTCTTGTTATCTTCCATCCTTTACCATTAATTCTGCCCCTTTTGTTGTTTTCATATACAGAGTGTCATAAAGACTGTTATGTAAGTTGTTTCAACCGCTAGGAATGCATTGTCTGCACATTACATCCACTGTGCATGCAACATCTGTGCCGTGTGTTGACAGGTATACGCTTCACCTCATGGTTCTCGTGCCCAAGGAGGTCAGTCAAAACTTTTAGCACATGCTTGGCATTTTCTGCACACTTCTTTTTTCCTGTTAAGAGACAAGCATCCGACACAAACACACACGTAAATTTAGCAGCACTTTTTTCTGTGTGGCTATCATCATATCTACACCCTAGGTGTGATGAAAGTGGAAATGAGTAAGAACGAGAGTGCAGTGGTAAGTATGTGCTCAGAAAGGGGCTCTAAAAGATCTAATTTTGCACTGATTGCACACCCTGGCAATAATGAACTTTAGCCTACCAGTAATAAAATCATCCAGTGGGAACAAACCTACACAAAAAAATTTTGTGGCATGAATGAAGGCCAATCTGATTTTCATGATAGCGTGGACTATTAATAAGCTTGATGAGTTCCAGTTTAAGTATAATAATACACTGTATGGTTCTGAAGAATTATTTGACTTGAAAATTATTCAGGGGTAGTGAAATGAGAAGGCCAATACCAGTGTCAGTAAACACAAGGCCAGTGATATCATCACGGACTAAAGACTACAAGGAAAGGGCTAGCCTGGCCCCGTGAAACAGTGGGGGATAAAAAAAGAAATCAATTTATCAGAACTTCTAAAGATCACATTTATAAGGGAGTAAATCCCCTGTAGTATGGTTCTAAAAAAATGTTCATGCTTCATTACTGTGCAAAAGTCTTGAAGTCACCCCACACACTCTCTCTCTCTTTTTCTTTTACAGTGTGCTTCCAAGGAGTCAGAATTTCTTGTAAATGCTTTAAGTGGTCTTGAAGGTCTTTTAAAGGTTTTTCTTTGGCACTTGGCTGCTTTTTCACTCAATTTTATTCCAGTCTAAGTACCTGGCTATTTTCAGAGGTATGTTTCTTTGTTTGTGAAAAACAAAACTTATCTCAGCATGGTGTTCAGTGTACTCTTAAAAATTGAAGAAACTGCACAAGTGGAGGACAAAAGAAGCGGCAGGCCTATGAAAAACAGGCTCTACAGCAGATGACTCTCAAATTCATTCAAATTAAATCTAGCAAAGACCTGACACAGGACCTGAAGCCTCATCAAAAAGGGTCTCAATGGAAAGGTGGATGTCAATAGGCTAAATAGGGAACAGGAAACTAGACTGAAAATCAGTGGCAGCAGATTTCATGGTGTCATGAATCCAAAATTGAAAATTTGGGTTCAAATCATTGTCTATATGTACGGAAGAAGTCAGGAGAGAGATACAACTGTGAGTGTCTAAATCCACCTGTAAAACTCAGTGGAGGCTCTGTCATGGTTTAGGGGCTGCATTTCAGCCAGTGCTGTTAAAAATCCCCCATGTAAATACCATTTGGACAGAGTCTGACTGGCAACTAGGGCTGGGCGATATGGACCAAAAATAATATTACGATATGTTTTAGCTGAATGGCGATATACGATATATATACGATATATTTTTACTTCGCAAAAGGTATAAACAAAAAGGCACTACTGAGTCACACGGGCCCCAGAAACAAAAGGCAGCCAACATCCAAAGAAGAGCCTTGAATGTCCTTAAAGAAGCCCGGAGAACTATTCCTGAAGACTACCTAAAGAAATTACAAGAAAGCTGCCTAAGAAAGTTCAGGCTGTGTTGAAGAATAAACGTAATTGTACCAAATATTGACTTTCAAGCTTGCTAAAATTGTATAAACTCTGTTTTTGCCTTATATACTGCATTTTCATGTACGTTTGCACGTTTTGATTAATCTATGCTCTTATTTCTCATTTTCAGAGCAATATATAAATAAATGAGGGGTCATTTATGACTTTTGCACAGTTCTGTACATAAATGGAGTTACAGTTACATATTTCAGTTTCTCATTTATGGGATGGTTATGTGATTACTTGATGGCATGGGCAATTAACTACCTGAGTTTCTTGGAATGGATCAGGAGTTCTATATTTTTTTTGTGCTTCGCTTACCCTTTGTTTGCAAACACAGGTTCATAAGCAGAGCTACGCTGTACTCCAGGGTGTAATCGCTGAGGCAGTCAGAGTCCTGGAGCTCATCCACCAGCCAGCCAATCAAATCATCTGCTATCATGGCTGTCTGCTGGCTCCTCCTAACAAGACATGATGCAAGCACAGATATTAATGCTTCTCAGCGGGGAATGAATTTGAAGTGATATTTATGAAAATTATCCAATGCAATAAATTCTTATAGGATAGTTTTGATGATCTGTAACACTGTTTGGTTCTTTCTCCAAAGTAATGTAGAGTTGAAAATTAAAACAAGACCCATCACCGATGGGGATATCCTCCCACAATTAATAAAAATACAAAAGTCTGGAAAACATTACAGCGCCATTTCATAACAGAAAACCCTTCAGCGGACATCCTAATTTTGGAGGCCTGAAATCCTCCATGTTGTTTGCTTTCTACTTCAGATAAATACAGCCAAAGTGTACAAAGGGTACTAAGCATCCAGGAATATGTATTGGGTGTATATGTGTGTGTGTGTCTGTATGTTTAAGTGCTCTACTGAATAAATGTGTGGTTTTAAGCCTTTAAAGGAGCACGCGCTGGCTGCAAAGAAGGAACGCAAACAAATCCCTGTTCTCAGAACTGAGGTTTCTCCTGTGCTTTGATGCAACGTTTCCTGCTGCAGAAAACAAATGTTCTGATGGTAGGATGTTAATAATTAATGTTAATAATAATTCAGCGTCCAACCCAACAGTCAGTGAATCAAAGTTTTACTGGCCCATGTATATTTTTACTGGCCTGGGGAGGAAAAAAACTTTTATTTATTTTAACAAACTTTTATTTAATGAGGTATCAAAGCAAAATATTTTTGTTGGGAATTTTTTTTTTTATAATAGCGCTATTTGAGTTATTCCATGAATCGTTGCAGCCCTATTGTTCACTTCACAAACTCAGACGTAATCTGGTTTTTAAGATGCTATTTAGGTTAAACATCACCACTAAAAAGAAAACCCTGGTTAATTTTAGAAATTACCTGAGGCTGAGTTTCTGCAGGGCCACAAGGACATTTTCCCTAGTGAGGGATTCTTTTTCCTCCTTCTTGAGTGTTTCTGTCAGAAGTTTCAGAAGAATGGGAATTTGGGAGAGGTACACACGACCTGTAATAAATACCAAAACATAATAAAGATTTAAAAAAAAACATTTTGAAAGGATTCACAGCCATTCTAAAGTCTCACTGGGCAACAACCTCTACTAATACAACATAAAATACACCAGTTTAATAAAAAAAATATGGCTTAGATAAAGCCATTCAATTTAGCAGTTAATGGGGCCAATAAAAGAAAATTATATCTACTTAACAAAAAGCTGGCCAGCTCAAGACTCAAAATTTTCCTTGTTGAAAATAAACTAATTCCTCTCCTACATTCTTACTGTGAGATGGGAAAGCACTTACGTTACGTTAGCATATGTCTTTACAACATTGTCTTTTTACAAACTGGCCTCCACAGTTACTGCTTCGCTGCTGTGGAGCATCGTTAGCGGTTTTGTCCCACAATGGAAAGCCAGTCAGTTCTAGTCATAAGGTCTCAGCTTACAAAGAAATGATGATGCCTGATGAGCTCTAACGGCAGTTCCAAACTTACCGTCTGAGAGCGAAGCAAATGCATTGATGAGACGAGCCATGTATTGGCGGACGATCTCGTTTGGCGATCTCATTAAATGAAGGACAGTTTTCTAAGGAAACACAAATGTAGGGCAGGTTTAAATACAACACAAAACAAAAAAACAAAACATCGCTGATAACGCGGTTATTCTCAATGACACTCGCTGAAAGATCAAATTTTAGTACAGAGACAGATTAGAATTGTTTATCAAAATTAATGTACACAATGTTTGATCTGAACTTCCTGCGTGGCCTTAGGCAAGTAAGTTGCCTAAAAGGGGTGCTGCTTAATCTGAGGCTGGGGACAATGTATCAAGTGCCCACAGTCAGGTTCAAATTTTTTTATATATTAAAAATTAATTAACAAATATTTGAGAAATCACTCGTGAACTCAGTAACTGTTATAAAAGCATAAAAAAGTAAGTTCCTCTGAATGTATACATTTGACTTACATACAGCACGCATGCCCCATCAATTTATCCTAGCCATCTGTTCCAGTAACTGGGACAGATGGCTACTTTTTACTTTGGATCAAACACTTGAATGAAGTAATAAAGACACATTTACAGTGCAGACTACAGCCCCACCTCTTTAGTACTGTACCGCTCCAGAAGATCATTGCTGATATAGGCCTGAAGCACAGTGTCTCTCTGTTCACCAGGGAGTGAGCGAGTGAGTCTCTAAAATGACATTGAGTGCTGATTAACAACAATCAGCACTCAAAACTCCAACGCAAGTAAATACAAGTGGTACTCTCCTTTTGTTCAGGTTCACAAACTGCCAGGATGGACAAATGCACTGATTGTTAAGTTAGAAGCAAGTGTTGGAGACAAAAAAAAGTCACAAAGTTCTTACGTATCAGCCATAAACACACAACTATAACACATGACATCAGGGAGTACTGGAGATAATGAATAGAATATTCTCACCCAGCGCAGTGCCTGAAGCAGTAGAGACCGGAGTCTATCTGACCCTCCGATGAGGTCTTTCTTAAGCTTCTCATAGTCTAACGAGGGCAACATTGGCACCTCCTTGGGTCTCCTGGAGATTTAGAAAAATTAGCCTTGTTTTATCATTCTCCAATCATAGATTAGTACAAACATTATTTCTTCCAAACTAAAACTTACTGTGGTGCAATAGATGCTCGTAGCATAGAAGAGGCCTACAACAAAAAGCAAAAAAGGAGGAGAAAAAAAAAAAACAGAGACAATGAGAAGAAGACCAAAAGGGGAAAGTAAAAAAAAAAAGAGGACTTTTAATAAACAGTATTTTTTAGAGTTTCACTATTTTGGACTATATTTAATCATATTAAAGTGTGCAAAACGTAACCCATGCAACTTTAACCTTTTTTCTTACCATCTGGACCATAGATATATATACATAGATACCGCATTAATCGCTGACTCGTATGCCTACGTCACCGCCATATTGGAGGGGGCAAAAGCGG
>JAVDPK010001127.1:168412-181828 GCA_034780415.1 Cichlasoma orientale
GAGAGAGAGAGAGAGAGAGAGAGAGAGAATACATAAATACATACATGTCCTAGAGGGTGCCTCCTCAGTGGATAGATTGTGAAGTGGATGTGAAGGTAGAACTCCAGTCCCTGGGCCTCTACATCTGTGTCTCTAACTTTGGGAGGAATATTCTCGGTCCACAGTTCAAAAAACACCTTGTGGTCTCCATCATCAAAAGACCCGAGGAGGTCTTTCTAGAAAAGTCACATTTATTAATTTAATTAGTTTTGATTTGCTTGCTTGTTTATCACACAGTGATAATTGATGCATAATACGTGCACGACTATTAAAAGTCTTTACAATTAATAAAGACAGCTCACTGTTCTGGAAAAGTGTTCTGTGGCTGCACCATCTGCATGTTAGTTAGCATTTTAGGGTCAAATAATCTTTTCCACTTTTCACCATCACACCTCCACAAATAATCAACCATTTACCTGAATGACACGTGTCTTTGAGTCTCTGCCAGTACTCCCCCGAGGCTCTGAGACGAGTTTGCCTTTGCTTTTGCACTCCTTTTCAAAACTGTGAAGGCTCTCTTCAAATTCTTCAAATTTAAGGTACTACAAAAAATAAATAAATAAAATAAAACAAGCACACCACCTCAATCACAGCACAATGCAGCTGTTTTCATTCACCTAAGTATAGTTTAATGTAGAAAAGTTATGCATAACATCGCGCATTTTGATTACTTTCAACTGAGTTTTATCAAGGCTCATCTTGACTTGCATATGGCACTTTACAGCTGAAACGTCTTCAAGAAACAAAAAGAAGCCCAGTCGCCTTTTTTCAAGCTCCAGAGACTACTACAACCTGGATGACTGAGAACCTACACAGATAGCTGAAAGGTGTGTTACCTCCTTGATCATCCCAAGAAGATCGGCTTCATTTGCCAAGACGTCCCCCATCTTGCCTGCCTGTCTGGAACTCATGTGAGTGCCGAAAACCTTCAAAATACCCGGCAGCAAAGAGTCCCGATTTCATCCAACAATGCTTTTACTCGCAGTTAGCATTTGCTAACTTTAGTCCGTAAAACAGTCAATTTTTTCGTAAGGGTTTTAACTCATTTGGTTAGATAACCACATTAGCTAGACACTGTACACAGATAGGACGCTAAAAAACGCCTAGCAACTGAATGGGCTGCAAAGTAGAGGTAAATGTCGTAAACACTGACGAAAGGCTGCAAATCGATTATTCTTCTTAGCAAATTATTGTGATTTTTCCCCCTAAGAACTGTTATATGGTATCGCAAAAAAAAAAAAAAAAAAAAAAGCTTTATTTTTTAAACTAGTTGTAAAAGCAATGCATAGATTTTTAATACTGAAGCACAGAATAAGCACACAACTAAACGATTGACTTTTTCAGAATACTTTTTGTTTTCGTCTGGCATGGGTGAATATTTTTCGTTTATCTATCTTCATCTAATTTTGTTATATATTTACATTTCAGTTTTTTAGTTTAGAATTTAGTTTGTATTTCGAACCGGAAGCACTTTCCGTGTCAAAGGTTGCGCACATTGTTTCTTCGCGGTACAGTCGATTTGAGATAATAATGAATTAAATTGTGTCCAAATAAGGCGTCTAGCGTATCAATTAAATACTTTCGCAGTTGCATAGTGAAAACCTGAGTGACCGCGACGCCGCTGTGTTTTCATAATAACATCAAAACGTTTACTTATTTGAGGTAAGTTTGAGGAAATGTGTGGCCAATATGCTAAAGCTAACAACTAGCATGAATGAGAGACCCTGTTGAAGTTAATGGTGTAGTTAAGACCTTAAAACTCTGGCTAACTGATTCAGCAACAACAGCTGTCAGATTACTATTACGTGGTCAAGAAGAAGTGCACAAAATATTAAGTTATGAAGCTTTGGAACTAATGATGCACACTTGTATTATTACACACTTAGTGGTTTGGACTCTTCTGATGTAGCTGTGGTGTGGACATAAACTGAAATACACAACAATAGGGCAAGAAAACACGTTTCTATGAATTTTTACATTTTCTAGGTTGTTTATTGCACTGGCTGGTAGGTTTTAAGGCTTAGTGAAGCGTTCAATCAAATGAAGGTGGCTTACTAATATGTTTTCTTGTCTTTTTTTTCTCATTTTAAAGGCTAACAGACTTGGAGAGAAATGGCTGGAATTCTGTTTGAGGATATTTTTGATGTAAAAGATATTGATCCAGATGGCAAGAAGTTTGACAGAGGTGTGTGAAATATTATCATGAAAGAAAAATGTGAAATTATAATGCCAACCAACATATAACTGCATGCTTTAAAGTTTCAGGCCTGTACTGCCCTACTAGTAATTTCAGACACACCAGACAGCTTATCAAACATTGGACCACTTGCACATTTTTGTTTTGCTTTTTTTTTTTTTTTTTTTTACAATTATGATCTTAATTTAAATTAGCACCCAAATGCAATTCTTCTTAATGGAAGTGTACCGTGGAAAATGCCTCTAATGTTAAAAAATTCTCTTAAGTTTCCAAGAAACTTAAGAAGATGAAATGAAATTACTGCTCATAATGCTTCCAGGGGTTAAAATAGGATTTAGCAGGTGGGGGAACCCTAAGATGAGGTGTAAAGTTGCAGCAAGAGAGAAAGAATCACATAGAAATAAGTAATATAATTTATTTTGTGAGTTTTTGTAGATTTTACTTTGTGTACAGGTAGTGATCAGCTGACCTGTGCTGCTGCTCAAATATGCATTGGTGGATTTAGCCAACTGAATTCAAGAAGATATAAGTAGATGTTTCATACACTAAGATGGCTGATTTCCAACCTCTAGAAGGTATAAAGGTAGTGTAAAAGGTAAAATTTAGTGAGTAAATTTAATCAGCATCATCACCTTAAACATATAAGTCTGCTGCCCTTGATGTAATACAACACTGGCCAGACACCTGCTTCTCATTATCTCCATGCCATCAGCTGGAAGCAATGCCATTCTGCAGCAGATGAAAACAGAGCTCTCTTTTTAAAGTATTATGTTTTACCTGCCTATCACATTAACTACTCATTTACTGAAGGTGCCGGAATGCCGTTCCCAATTGTTCCAGCCCACTTTAACCCCTGGATGCTTTTGACCAGTCATTAACAAGTCTAGCTTTGATTATCAGCATTTCAGTTGTTGTTGATCTTCTTTATTTTCTTTTGCATTGTCAGTTAACATCTTTTATTTCAAAAAATGCAAATGAACTAATAGAAACTCTGCAAACGGTTTTGCTGCAGTGTCTCGTCTGCATTGTGAAAGTGAATCTTTCAAGATGGACCTCATCTTGGATGTGAACATTCAAATCTATCCCGTTGATCTTGGTAAGAAGGAAGCTTTTTTTTGTCCCTGTGTGGCCTTGTGTAGTTTAATAATTGTCATTTATTAGTCTGTTTATTAAATGCCATAGTGTAAACCTGGCTTATATACAGTATAACTGTAGTATATTAGTTATTTTTAATATTGCATGAGAATAAATTGGCACTTGTCAAAAGTAAAGTTGTACCATAGTACTTTCCATCAAGATGCTTACTTGATTGTTAGTGCATTCCCTGAATCCCTCAATATTTGACTTTGTCACATGCATGTAAATGATGTAATAGCTGTGTAATAACACCTTTATTCAACCCAAAGGAAACCAGCTTCATGAGTAAACTTTTAGCAAAGGCCATACAGAACCATGTATCAAAATACACAATGATATGATGATGCAAGTTTGTTATAATAAATCTCTTTCATTAAGGTGACAAGTTTAGACTGGTTATTGCCAGCACGTTATATGAAGATGGAACACCAGATGATGGAGAATACAATCCTCAGGATGACAGACCATCTAGGCAAGAGAATTGCTTACAGTTAAAATTTTTAATTTGTATAACTTCAACAAATGCTGCTTGGTTGACATTTAACAATCTAAATAGCTTTTTATTATTTTCTTACTACTCTAATATACAAAATGTTTTTTGTTTTGTTTCTCTGAGACCTTCACACTCATTCCATTTTGTTTAAATTTCCAGAGCAGACCAGTTTGATTATGTGATGTACGGGAAAGTTTACAAGATTGAGGGCGATGAAACTTCAACAGAAGCTGCCACACGTCTGTAAGTAAAGTGCTCAGTTTTCTGCAAATTATCATGTCTTGTGTTTGCACTGAAAGTCATTACCTGCTGGACTGAAGCCCTTTGTGTCTGTAACAAAGAAGATGACATTTCTATGATCTTGTCTATGAAAATAAGATGCCCTTTGGATTTTGCCTCTGTGATTAGTATTCCAAACTTTGTTGTTGGTGAGTGTTGATACACTTCCGTGGATGTGCTCCTTCTTTCAGCTCTGCTTATGTGTCTTATGGAGGCCTCCTCATGAGGCTGCAGGGAGATGCCAACAATCTTCATGGCTTTGAAGTGGACTCCAGGGTCTACCTCCTCATGAAGAAGCTGGCCTTCTAAAATGCACCCTTGATCAACCACCCTCGGTGCCACAGTCAACCTTAAAGTTATACTGAACTGAATTCTGAAAACATGCAAGTCTGGAGCATCTTTTTTTTTTAAATTTTGTTGAATCTCATTCCTCCAACAAAATGGACTAAAGACTAAACACTTGCACATAAGAACTGCTGCAGCCTCTGTCTGCTGACAAACTGTAAATAAAGACTTTTATACACATTGACATGTTTATTCTTTTAGATAGAACCTGTTTGCTGTTTTTGGCTCCCCTCACTCCTCCCAGCAGACCCAACATGGGTGATCTAACCTCAGCCTTCTAACAACAGCCAGTTTGGGACAAACAGTATAATATTATTGGTTCACAATAACAGGCAACCTAGTGAGTGCTGAGAGGCATTTCCTGAGCCTGAGTGCCATCCTCCTAGGGCGCCACAACTACAGAGGAAAACTATGCAAAATGAACAACGTGGATAACTACTGCCTAAAAGTCCAGATATCTCTTCTACTATCTCTTCTTAATATTTTAGAAACTTTAAATAATGAAATCCTGCCTCGTGTACTGCTTCCCAGCGAGGCGGGCAGATGTTCTAGATGCCAACATACTAAAATGTGTACACTCAAACAGAAAATTGAATCAAGTGAACAGAGGCAGTTTTGTACACAAAATGGGTTTTTCTTCTAATCGATGTCACAAGACGGAACATTTTTGACTTACTCACTTTTGAGTTTGTGCTGCAATAAGAGAAGACTGTAGCTGTATAAAAGGGGAGCGGGGTGATCTGATTATCAAGGGGGTCTTCTTTCGGCTGCTGCCTTTACGGACTGCCGCAGTGGATCGTTTGCCTCCAGCTCACCCTATCCCTAGCATCCTCCTCCATCACACCAACCCTCTGCATCTTCTTCACTACATCAGTGAATCATCTCTGTTATCTTCCTTTTTTCCAGCATTTCCACTATCCCTCCTCTGCACGTGTCCAAATCATCGCAGCCTTGCCTCTTTAACTTTGTCTCCAAAACTCTGATGTACTCATTTCTGGAATTGTCCATCCTGGTCACAACATTTTAGCATCTTCAGTTCTGCCACCTCCAGCTCCACCTCTTGACTTTTTGTCAGTGCCACCATCTTCAAACCATACATCATAGCACGTTTCACCACCATCCTGTAAACCTTCCCTTTCTCACTTGCTGCTATCCTTCTGTCACAAATCACTCCTGACACTCGTGTCCACCCACTCCACCCTGCCTGCACTCTCTTCTTCACCTAAACAGCATTAATCAGCATGACTGAATTCACATTGATTAGTGAATCTGTAGACTCTGTGGGCTTTTAGTCCACTGGGTTCAAGATCAGGATTTTCAGTGCAAATTATTGTTATTATTATTTTTGCAGTGGTGATGCTTGTCTGATAATGCATGTATAAGAAAGTAGTGCAGCTGTATCCTGCACATCTGTACCTATAAAAAACTTTATTTGGAAGGTGTCTCTATGACAAAATAAAGAAGATAATCAAAGCTTTGATTTACTCTAAGTTAGACTTAAAAACACAACTCACCATCTTATCTTGTTGAATGCTTTTGTAACATAATCTCTTTTAATCTAATGTGTGCATGCATTATTCAGTCTATGAGGGGAGATGAAACATCAGTTGTTCTGCCTATGAAGGTCCGGACAACCGGAAGTTGGGTATGATGGCGTTAAACTGCGCACTGTTGTGATTGGTTGTGTCGCCTCTGCCTCGGTTTTCGGTCGGTAAGCTAACCATTGCAGCGCATTCATTCCCAGATGGTTTAATTAAAGACATTTTATAAATGAATGGACTTTAATTTAATCAAGCCGGAAATGAGTTTTCCCATATGTTTGTTGAGATGAAGTGATATTAGGCTTGCACTCGCTGTTAAGGTAGCAGGAGCAGTATGCGCTTCTACGTAAGCATTTTCCAGCTGTTTCTGGCAGTCTTGGCATACCATCACACTGGGCTGTAATTGGAAGCGCTGCACTCGAGATTATTATGTCGGCAGTTTTTGGTTGGGAGACGAAAAGGGACCTTTAAAGTCCCATAGAAAGAAGATTTTAGTAGCCAGACAGGATGGATAATAGACGGGAAAAGAAGCTGACATTCATCACCATTGGACTCATTTTTCTTCTTAGCGGTGTGGAGTATGGTAAGATTTCTTCTGCTATTAAATGTTAGTATTGGAACAGGACCGTGGGACGCGCTGGAGTAAACATGGGTAGATAACCATGCGAATGGCCATAAGTAAGAAGTTACATTAGTGTTACACGCAGGGCGTGAGGGGAACCCCATGACCCAAAAAGTAAAAAAGATTTTTTTTTTTTTTTTGTAACTACATTTTTCACATAATCACTTTCAATGAAGATCATGTCTATAATTCATTATAAGCACATTCATTATTGTATAAATGTCTATAAGCATTCCATTATATATAAACGACAATTTACTGACTATTTTAAGTGGTGGACATCATGTGTTATAAGATTCATTGTGTTTATATACCACACTGGCAGTGGCTTTATAATTACCAGAGGTTTAGCCGGTTATAAGGGCACACAGAGAACTGTAACATAAAGTAATATAGAGATGCAAGATTGAGCTATTATTGCTCAAACTTACACGTAGAGCTGTGCCATATGGTATCATCGGCGATAATACCGGTATAAATTTTTGCGTGACATAAATATATCAAGATATCATTAGTATAGCAACGCCATGCGCTTATGTTCCCTAGTATGCGCAATAATGAGGCAATCCAGGCCAGGTCTGTGAGTAAGAGCCGCGTGTGTCAGCCTCCAATGATGGTTTAGTACCTAAAAAGGGAATTACTTTATTTAGTTTACGGACCAAAATGGAAATAAGTGATTTCACTTTCTTGTGTCATCCATGTACAGTGGGGCAAAAAAGTATTTAGTCAGCCACTCATTGTGCAAGTTCTCCTACATAGAAAGATGAGAGAGGTCTGTAATGCCCATCATAGGTACACTTCAACTATGAGAGGCAAAATGAGAAAAAAAAATCCAGGAAATCACATTGTAGGATTTTTAAATAATTTATTTGTAAATCATGGTGGAGAATAAGTATTTGGTCAATAACAAAAGTTCAACTCAATACTTTGTAACATAACCTTTGTTGGCAATGATGGAGGTCAAACGTTTCCTGTAAGTCTTCACCAGGTTTGCACGCACTGTAGCTGATATTTTGGCCCATTCCTTCATGCAGATCTCCTCTAGAGCAGTGATGTTTTGGGGCTGTCGCTGGGAAACACGGACTTTCAACTCCCTCCACAGATTTTCTCTGGGGTTGAGGTTTGGAGACTGGCTAGGCCACTTCAGGACCTTGAAATGCTTCTTACGGAGCCACTCCTTCATTGCCCGAGCGGTGTGTTTGGAATCATTGTCATGCTGGAAGACCCAGCCACGTCCCATCTTCAGTGCTCTCACTGATGGAAGGAGGCTTTGGCTTAAAATCTCACGATACATGGCCCCATTCATTCTTCCCCTAACACGCATCAGTCATCCTGTCCCCTTTGCAGAAAAACAGCTCCACAGCATGATGTTCCCACCCCCATGCTTCACAGTAGGTGTGGCGTTCTTGGAATGCAACTCAGCATTCTTCTTCCTCAAAACACGACGAGTTGAGTTTTTACCAAAAAAGTTCTATTTTGGTTTCATCAGACCACATGATATTATCGCAATCCTCTTCTGGATCATCTATATGCTCTCTGGCAAACTTCAGACAGGCCTGGACATGTACTGGCTTAAGCAGGGGGACACGCCTGGCACTGAAGGATTTGAGTCCCTCTTGGCGTAGTGCGTTACTGATGGTAGCCTTTGTTACTTTGGTCCTTAAGGACCCAACTTCCCACCACTTATTAACTTGAAATTTCCTAATGGGATTAACCAGCAAGCTAATAACTCAGTGACAGCAGTATTTTGATACCAGTACTTAGAATATCATCTGAATCGTTCATATTTTCCACCATATTCCGCAAAGTGACTGTAAGCTATGCTATGCACATAAGTGTGAAAATCAGTGGCAGCATAAAGCTGACACTGATTTTCACACTTATGTGACCTATGTTACAACTTGACTCTTAATATTTAACTGAACTGGTTGGACATTTTTATTGTCTTTATTAAAACATCGCTTAAGCTATTATTACAGCTAGGTCGCAGTCACAGTCAAAAAAGAACTGACAACAGGCATGAGTACAGGTGTGCCTTGAAATTTTTAGCTTGCCCTCTGGTGTGCTTTGGGGGAACTGTTGCACAGACCAAACCTGTTTGATTCCACTGTGATGGTGTACAAAGGCAAAACTACAGAAATGATGTTATTGTCCAAAAATCTATGGACCTAATGTGGAAAAGGCTTTAAACCCATATATTTTATACACAGGCAATAAGTTTCAGAAAGATAGAATTTATTACATGATGATTGTATAGTACAGATACAGGGGGTTGGTTTAGGAGTTTCAGTTTAGGAATTTTTAGTTTTGCCGCTTCCACACACAGTTATCTCAGTCGGGGGAATATCCCTGAATGACGAGAATTTAAGTAGTAATTTTCTGTGGAATTCTCTGAGAGCATGCTTTATTGGGTGCCATCTGACCCAGTAATTGAATTTGGATTACATTTGGACTGCATTGTTCTTTGTCTGGGTGACAAATAAAGCTCTAAGCATTGACGGCAAGATGCAGCCATCGCATTTGCTTTTAGTTTTCAGACTGTGAGTCGAATATATGTGATTTCCTATCTGTTCACCATACAGGCCGTTAAAACAAGCTAAAAACAAATATCCCCTCTCTTCTCTATCCACAGCTGTAATTTTACCCACAATATGGAGCTACTTGCAGACTCTGGATGCAGCACCTTACTTCCTGGGATTGGTCCTGTCGGCATTCAGTCTGAGTGGCCTGCTGTCAGGACCGCTGTTTGGCCACTGGTCTGACAGAACACGATCAACAAAGAAGATCATATTGTTTGCCAACATCTTTGAGATAGTTGGTGAGTCCACATTTTCACATAATTCCTAATATCCACCAATCCTGCAAACAGGGTTCCTGTTTGAACCCCAGTCACACTGGGTACTTAACTCCATTTGTACAAAAAAGTAATAATTTGAAATTTCTATTCAAATGTTCTAATTCTATATTCACTTTTTTTTTTTTTTTTTTTTTTTACTGTCCAGGTAATTTTATGTACCTGATGGGCTACTCAAAGTGGCTTCTACTGTCAAGCAGATTGGTAGCAGGTGAGTCTTTATAAAGCAACACTAGAACTGAGAATCATGTTGCAAACTGAATGACAAAAAATATATATTAGTCATACTGAAGAGCATACCTTGGAAAGATCATGTTAGTTTAAAAGAAAATTAAGCGGGAAATTCTGATAGTTTTAGAATAACAGTTCTTTAATAACCAGAAAATACTGGGCTACATTATTTACTTCAAGACGTACTTCCTGTATTTGTTACAGTTTCCAGTAGCACCCATAAATCCACGTGTGTTTTAACATGGTGCAGTATACTGCTCCGAAGTTTGGAGTCACCTCATTTTTCATGTAAACTCATACTTTTATTCATCGAATGAGATTTAAACTAAATGTGAAATATTGTCGAGACTTTGTCAAGACAGGAAATAATAATCCTTTTTAAATCCTTATTCAAAATCCTTAAAAAAACAATCTTTCCATCATATTCTGCTTGTGTCTAAGAATTGTCCATTTGCAGCAACAGCAGCCTTGCATAGCTTGGATATTCTGTTACTTTGTTGTGGTAATCTGGGGAAATTTCACCCCATGCTTCCGCAAGCATCTCCCATCGAGTTCCTGCAGCAGCTCAGTGGCGTTGAGATCTGGTGACTGTGCTGGCCGCTTCATTATAGAAAAAAATGCCGACTGATTACTTCTCTAAATAGTTCATGTTCAGTTAATATTTGGAGCGTTGGTTTGGGTCATTGTCCCATTGCAGGAGAAAATTGGCTCCAAGTGGCTCCACTAAATTAACATTCACAGTGTATGACTTGTATTGCAAAAAGGGACAGCATTCATTCTTGAGAATCCTTTCATCCTGTACAAATCCCTCACTCGTGGCTGCCAAGACATTCGTAGGAGCCACTTCATAAAGCTGCTAGTTGAAGACCTGTAAAGCAGTCAGAGTGGAAACTTTTTCTCTTTTTTGTAAAGTTAAACTGTGTTACCTTCATGCTTTCAAGTAATTCCCCACTGCCTTCGTCTCTTAGAACAGGAATACTGTCAAGCTTCAGAGGAAAGTTCTTTTTTTTTTGGCCAGTTTGAGAATACAGTCCAATCAACACTAAAAAGCTCCAGATACTCAATAAGCCAAATTGTTTTTTTTTTATGTTTTTATTACTTATGCTTTTAACATTTTAAATTTGCATTAGTTAACATAATGTGCCATCTGTGAGTTTTTATGATAACTGAAAGGCATTTTAAATAAAAAACAAATGTCATTTCTAAATGACTCCCAGCATTTCGGTGTTAATTTAGCAGAATAAAAATAAAATATGATTTCTTATCTTTTTTTTTTTTAAACAAACTATTTTAATAGCTAGAAAGCAGTACTTCGGGTTTATTTTTGTTTGTTTCCCAGGCATCGGTGCAGGCGTTAGCTCGTCCATCTTTGGCTTCTTAACCAGGAGCACGGCCCCGGGGGACCGTGCCACTGTATTTGCTGCTTTCATGGCGTGTCGGCAGGCCGGCCTTGTGATTGGTCAGTGCACATTAAAGACTATATGATGATCATCTGAGCTGAATTATTATGAATCTTAAGGGTTTTGGTGGACTCTGCTTTTTTATCCAGATTGTGTAGAAGGATTAGAACAGATCTGTGGTCACATGTGGTTAATGTTCATGTTTTAACTTTGTGTTTAACACAGGTCCAGCATTTAACATCTTTCTGAGGTTGTGTGATTTCCACATGGGTCCATTTGTAATCAATAAATATACTGCGCCTGGGGTAAGATTTAAAATATGTCAGTGCACATTATACGAAGGTGTTTCAGGTTTTTGATACATTTTTCGATCCTCATCTGTGGACTGCTGTAACTTTGTTCATCCGCCCCTTGCAGCTGTTTATGTGTCTGCTGTGGATTCTCCTTCAATTCGTGGTTGTTTTCCTGACTGTGGACCTGCCACCCCTTGAGAAGGGGAAGGCCAAGGATAGTTTGACGAGAAACAACCGAGAGAAGGAGAATGGGGTTGTGGAAGATGAGGAAGAGGGCGATGAAGAGGGAAAGCCTCTAATAGTGTCTCAGGAGCTGATGGGGTCTTACGGCTCTGTCTTGGCATTCAGTCCACCCAGCAACACCACACTGAATCATATTGCATCACCCAACTCTCCTGTAGACTCTGCTTCACCAGTAGAGGCTTCTGGTGCCTTTAAGAATTTCAGCATTTCTCGAGGTCAGTAGTTCACCTGACGATGACTGCGTGCCTTGCCTGTTTGTTCATCTCTTTTCTATCTATTTCTTCAAAGACTTAACCAGATTGGATTACCTTCTTCTCCACAGAGCATCTCTTTTCACCTAATAAACCATTTTCAGAATCGCGCTGTACAGTTTTAGTATTTCTCTCTCATGCCAGGCAGCCTTAGATTCTGGAAAATATAATCCCATTCTCTTTGTATTAGAGTTCCTGAGGGAAGAGGTGATTGTGCTGCTGGCTGCCCAATTTGTCACCTTCTTCAATCAAACAGCTCTGGAGGTGCACTAAAGGCACACACAGACTGAAGCACACATACACATTAAGTTATCTGTGTTCAGTGGATCTTTTCTTAATCTTTAATAATTCTAAACCAAGAGAAATCTTACAAAGTCATAGACAGTTTTACAATTTTTTACTTTGCCAGTGAACATAATGAGACTAAATGATTTCATGCACTGTGCCAAACTGTCAACCATTCTCTCCTCAGACCATGGTGACCCCTCTGACGCAGAAATATTTTAACTTTGGGGAGCTTGAGAACAGCGTGATGTACTTTCTTGGCGGTGTAGTGGTGATCGCCGGTTTCCTGTTTGTGCGCTGGCTGAGCCGCCACGTTACAGAACGGGTGATCCTCGCCATTGGTCTGTGCATGTGCAACATCTCCTGTGTCTGGTGCCTCGTCTTCTTGGCCAACCCGCTAGGTTAGACTGAACTTTTTGTTTTTGTTTTTGCACAACCAGATTGCCACTGTAACTGTAATTAATGTTACCACATAAAGAACTGTCTTTGATCTCTCGCTGAGACACATTCTAAGTCAAAGTAATGCTGTTTTTTTTTTTTTATACATATATAATATTCAGGCCCTATCCATTAAATAATGTTGCCTCAAATTCATCTTCAATGTGCTGTTATTCACATTTTTTCATTTTCTCTGCTCTTCCACTTTGTGTTTTCTCTAGGTGGCTTTTCATGGCAGCTGACAGAGTTCATCGTTGGGGTATTTCTACAGATTTTGGGTTTGCCGTTTGTGTCTGTTGCCCAGGTTTCTCTGTTTTCCAAAATTACTGCTGAAAAAACACAAGGTGAGAAACTGCACCATCTAATGGCCAAGCAAAGGCATGTCGGATGATATTCGATTTTTTTTTTTGTTTGCTTTTTGTGAAAAATGACTATGTTTAAATCAATTGTCAGTGAAATGCACATTTTAAGCCCTGTGATGTGGTGTGTGTTGAACTCTGTTGTCTTTGCATCACTTTGCAGGTTTCAGTCAGGGAATACGTCGTTCAGTGGGGGGTCTAGCCACCATCCTGGGTCCGCTGTGGGCTGGTGGCCTTACCGAGAACATGTATGTCATGATGGGGATGATGATGGTACTGCTGGCACTGCTAACGGTAGGTAACAATTAGAGAAAAACTTATGATGTCCTGTAAGAAGTTAAGAGTAAATGGATCCTTGTTGGCTGTTGTTTTGTGCCAGTGGCGGCTCCAGAAATATTTTTCTGCAGGT
>JAVDPK010001128.1:0-16397 GCA_034780415.1 Cichlasoma orientale
TTTGTTATTCATTAAAAATATATTTATAAATTACTGTTCGGTTAAAAAAAAGTAACACACTGTGATTGTTACCTTTTTATTTATTTATTTTTTCTTAAGTGTCTTACAACCTTTAAAACAAATACAGGAATGGACAAGATTAAAGATTATTGTCAAAATGCATCTGAATGTGTAAGTGAGATATATTATTGTCTTATATAACAATTTATACTGAGCCTTGTTAAATTTATCAGCTATTAGTTTGAGTTGCACTTGTAGTATACACCTTATTACAGTACAAAAAGCTGAAGTAAAACAGCACATCACTAACCTTCACATCGTAAGAAAAAAAGGAAAAAAAAAAGTAGCTACAGTCTCAGGCTGCATGAGTACTAAGTTAGCCGACCTTAATTACCTGTTACAGTGCATCACAGCTAACAGACGAGGTAGCTCTGAACGATGAATAATGTACTCGTGTTCTGTAAAGATGATTTTACTGCTTTCAGCTGCGTAGTCTCTACCCAGATGTCTTTTCCACCTTGGGCTTAAGGAAGCGTGAGTTTGTGCTGTATGAGAGTTTAAAGTTATTAAAAAAAAAAAAAAGTCTGTGCTTTAAACTCCATTTTGTTTGTCAGTCTACAAAAGAATTACAGGTTAATGTTTTGTGGTTTACGCTGTTTGTTTGTCATTTGAAAGTTTTACAGAAAAGAGTTTTTTAGTCTGTAGTGTTTGATGTTACTGAAACTACAGTTTAACACAAAGAAAGTTCAGAAGTGTCGAGATCTTTATTGACAGGGGAAATTCTTTTACTAGAATATTACATATATTTTTGACACAATAATTGTCTCCTTTAATGAATATTGTAAACTTTCTTTTTTCTCTGTATAAGTACTCTGGTTAATTTTATACATCTACATCTTTTGGTGATCCTACTAATGTTAACACCGTACAACAGAGGGACTGTAAAAATGACTCCGTTTTGCCTTTGGTTCCTTTTCCTCAGTGCAGATTTTACTGGTTAAATTGTTAAAAACTGAAATGATTTTTGATGGCTTCAGGAGCTGCTTTGGTTATCTTTTCCGAAGGTCACAATAAATTGCCGCGCGCAGAAACGCTTTTAGCTTTGCTCATTCGCCCTTCCTCTTGAGAAGTCACAGCAAAATGAAATATTTGGTGTATTTTGATCAGTTTTAAACGATTGCAAACACAATATTTTTAACAGTCGTTCACAAAAATAAGAACCACCAGGCATGTGTGCCTGTGAACATATCAGCTGTAACATTATATCTTCTCCTATCTCTGCTATATAAATACATTTACTAATTAAATTGATATATTTCAATTGATTGATATCACCAAGTCATATGTGATATCAATTATATATAGCAGCTGAAAAAAAAATATGTTCCTTTAAATCAAATAACATCAGGCATCAGAATTGGCAAGATTTGTGAGCGTACACATTTTATGTTTAATACCAATACAGTACAGTATTTGTTTTAACATTAAAAAATAATGAGTTAATATCAAGGTTTAAAAGTTATAATTATAGCGCGATATCCCTATTGGCAGTGAACACATTGAAACGTGTGCACTGAAAATAAAATTTCTTCTAATATTATTGTAATAATATCATTATTGTAACATTCATCACTCAGGTGACTCAAACTGTTCACAGAGGAAATGTTCGAACTACCACTTCATGTCTGTGGTTTCTTATTGCACATAAAAATAATTATGTATTACCTCTTGACAACTAAAGCAAATTATGAACTAACAATAATTTCCCTGATTGAACTAATGCGTCAAAGATTAAATGCCACAATGAATAAACTCTTCACCCCACAATAAGCAGTTAATATGTCCTCTGGATGCCAGCGTTTAGGTCTGGGATCTGTGGCAGCAGGGTCAAGGTGAAAGTGGCATCTTAGGATACACACACACACAAAAAGACTGAGTTCGCTGTGCCTCTAGTGCATGACTATGTGCCCCAGTTACATCTGCATGTCCACTGAGGAGCTCCTGCAGGCCTTTAGAGTCACACTGAAAGTCAGCAGAGCCCGGGTAACCTTTTCCTGACCTCTGCCATTCTGTTCTCTGCTCACGGCCTCTTGAGCCTCAGCACGTAACACAGATCGGCACAAGATCTGACAAACTCTTCCTTATGTGTAACATCACAAACAACCAAGTGAGTTGGATTGGTTTCACAGCGCAGTCACCATACTGTCGTGCCTTGGTGTATATTCTGTTCCTGAATATATATGATGATGGCTCAGCGGGGGGGAGGGGGGGGGGGAGTTATGTCAAATCTATTTGTCAGTCTCTCAAGATAAGCAGAGACAGCTTCCCTAACAGGCTCTTACAGCCCAGAATAGATGATAACTTTGACACTGTTGTATGATGTTTCGGTAGCACAGACGTGGAAGGCGGCCTGCCTAGGCTTGATGTACTGGAGGCTATAAGCCAACAGTGGTAAAAGAGGAATGTGTGGGGGGTGGATCTATTTTAAAACAATCGTAGCTGTGTATCCACTGTGGGCTAAACAAAGGATTTGGTCTCATTAACTTAAGAGTGTCTACAAAAGCAGGCTAGTTCTTATGTGAACACACTGTCAGGGAGGCCGCCGAGAGGCAATGGCCCATTTTTTTTTTTTCAGTGTGTGCCCCTCCGCTGCATTACATGTAAGTACTGAGCATGCTCATCAGCATCTTCCCTCCATTCCCCTTCATCAAATCCATCTTGCTGGCGGTCATGTGTATATGTCAAGAGAAAGAAAACAATAATCAACATTGACATACAGCACAGCCTGTTTTCCTGATGTTCCACAGAGCAGAAGTGATACCGCGAGGCCGGACAGAGCAAATCATGCTCCCAAAATACTTGTTCCTGCAAATTCAGGGAGAAAAATGTAAATTTTGTTTTCTGGCTCAGCTCACTCGTCACAACAACAGAACAACATCGCAGTGTGGCTTATTGCAAACATCAACATACTATTGTTTTCTTGTGATTTTACTATAGTTCTTTTATTTATATCAGCACATTTAGTTTTAATCATTATTCTTTTCATTTATACCCACTGATTTCTCATAATATCAGTGTACTCACATGTTTATTCATTTTCAGGGCAGCGGGGAACGCAATTTAAATTTCTTCTAAATTACTTCCTTTTAAAATAAGACGATAAAAATATACAATTTTAATAAGTACAGAAAAACAAATGATCATTCAAAATAAAGCCTCCCCAAGGCTTACAAAAGTACTTGCTAATAAATAATAAAGGCAAAAAAAAAAGCATAAACAAGAGCGAAAAATCTCCAAAAGTAATAACTCTAAAAACACTTATTTGAATTTGACTGCTTTTTTTTTACTGTTGGCACCAAAAGATTTAAGATTCATGCTGACTAAGACCCACAAATCAAACTCTGATGTCTAGACTTGTTAATTAAAGTTTCAAGGAGGATTTAAAGGGAGAAATTTCTCTGTAAAAAGTGACAAAATAATTCATGACCTTCAGCACAAAGTCATGCATTTCAAAAGTGTGCTTCTTAAGACTGCTTTCAGTCTTCTTTCTGGTGCATTTCACAAGCTGACAGCTGCACTTTGATATGGTGAGCATTTAGGAAGTTGTAAAAAAAACAAAAACTAATCTACCACCAAATATTTTCAAGTTGGAATTATTTTTCTTTCCTGCACTTTCAAAGGCTTGTTTAGATTCTCTGTTGTGTGTTTTATCTTTTTTCTCTTTTGTTGATTTTTATGCGTCAATGCCGGCAAAAGCCGTGACCGCAGGCTTTGGGCTGCGCTTTTTGTCCGACCATCTGTCTGTTTCATTCTCATGAATGCGGTATCTTATCTTTTTTTTTTTTTTATCTGACATTTGTGGGAACTTTTTTTTTTTCAAATTTGATGTGATTTTGATGGTCAAAGGTCAAGGTCACTGTAATCTCTCAATACACACCTTTGGTCATAGCTCAAGATCATTGCCGCAAACTCTCCCGCAAATATTTAATAAGATAAACTTATGACGTTTTACAGCCGTAGGTTAATGCTCAGCTTCATTAAGTAAGAATGCAATATAAATTCAACTGGGTGACCGAGGCATAACACTGCGAGGCGGTACTTCTAGCCTTGTCTTTAATAATGGTTTTTTTTAAACAGCTGTTAAAATTTCCCCAATGTTAACCCTTAAAAGAAATGAATGAAATATTTTTTAACATCATGGACTGTGTTTATTGTAAATGTTACTATTAAAAATGAATAACTGTCTCTAAACAAGGGTTTGTTCATGGATCTACTCTCCCTGTCCCCACATGGCATAGATACACAAACATGCATGTATTTGATTTATCATGATCTATTATTAATTTACTGGTAGCACTTCACAGAGTGGTATATAGATACTTATACTAAGGTTAACAGAACCAATGCATGTCTCATTTTATGCACGTGAAAAAAATTAATTCAGCTGTACTGTTGGTGGACATTAAAAAGAACACGATTGGTGAGGTTAGAAAATAAATAGAAAAATGTATATTTTCCTCAAATGTAGAGAAAGGCCTTGTTTTTCTCTGAGCTATAGATATATTCTATTCAAACCTTCAGCTAAGCCTGGGAGCCTGAAAACACTGTCCACTGACATCATCACCAACTGGATAGGATGCTCCAAGCTAACAAACAGAAGCTCCTGTCTCATTTAGAGTACTGGGCATGTGTTTAAGCTTTGTTATCAGAGAATAAAAAGCAGCTTAGCTGTTAACTCAGACATTGTGAACTCTGAATGACACTGGGTTCACAGAGAGGTTATTGGTTCAAATTAGCTGAAAGATTTGCAGGGCAAACTGATGTTATTTTTTTTATATGAGACAAGCTCCACTAGGGGGCAGTATATTACCTCACTTCAGCAGAAGCCGCTGTTAAGAGCAGAGTAATGAATGAATAGAGCAGAGAGTGAGAGAGATATGACCCTCTGATGAACTGCAAATCTGCTGGGAGCTCAGCGGGGCATTGCTGACTGGTTAAATGCCAACGCTCCACCTGCAAGAAGAGAACAATGACAATGATGCATCTGTATGCGTGTGAGTGACCGGGAGCCTCTGTCTCTGAGTGTGAATTTGCATTTGTCTGCTGGCGCTTACATGAGGGTTTGATGAGGTTTTGGGTGTGGTTAATCATGCAAACAAGTTGCCAGCAGTGCAACATACACAAAGTCCTCTACATCCCATATTTGAGATTTGTCCTCTGTGATATTCCTACTCATTCCTAGACATGAAGGAACATTTTCCTCACAGATTAAATTAAGACTGTTGAAGCCTTTTGCTGCCAGATCACTTCTCTAAACAATTCCTTGGCCCCTCATTTCTCTGTTCACTTTATGGAATTTTTTTGCCCCTTGTTTTTGGCTCTCTCTCGTACTTTGCTCCATCTTTTTTATTTCATATCCTAACAAAAGCCAGGGCTGCGAGGCACATGATTAGACCCCCACTAATTGGTATCAGATTCACAGGTTTGGATCAGCGCTGTGCTGGCTGGAGTCGCTGTATTGCTTACATCTGCACAGAGAGTGGGTCGCTGAGAACCTGAGTGTGTCAGGCTGTTTGGCCAACCATCAGTTTCCCCTCACATAGTCATAGGCCTGCCATCACGCACAGTGCTAGAGGCTAGCATGAGTTCCAAGCACACACGTATGGGAGCTTTCATGTGCGAGCCAAACTCTGATCAGAGGACCTCCATATTGACACCTTTCATGGTTTGTTAGCACCTTGACAGTGAAGAAACAGGACAGCTGAGATAGCTGCAGTGTGACGGGAAGAAACCAACCAGCATGGAGGGAAAGCTGTGGTTAACGGAGGCGGGGTGGACATGGGGATTAGGGAGCGGGGGGTCTGCCATATTTCCTGCATTCATAGCCTCCAGACATAGAAACTCACATACACAGACTCTCACACAAAATGTAAACATAAAATTCAGACGCACGCTCGTACTCGTTGGCGCTAATGCACTCTGTCAGTGTGCCTCATGTTTTTGGTGCGTTTTTGTGAAATGAAGGACGAATTTTATGATTGACCGTGCCACTGAATTTGCTTTGGCAAGGCATTACAGTTTGTTTCAACTTTATCGCTGTGGCATGAGCTGGCAGACAGTGGAGGGCAGGGGGTGGGGGGGTGGACTGCAATGTTGTGCAGCAGTGATGGCGGTAACAAGGAAAACAGAATGAGGTGGGGGAAAAAAGAACAGAACATGAGGACACGTGTATGCTCACATAACACATCCATCTTCCCCAAGGGACATCCTTGACCCACAAAACACTTACCTAGCATGTTGTCAGTGGCTAAAGGATGATTTGTGACCATTAAGCTAGTGGAGCGATAGCATGCTCACGACAGCACAGAGTAAACTCCTGGGACCCTAGCATTGGACATGAGCAAGCCACAAGGGGTTTCCTGCCAATAGTCTGACAGCTTCTGCCCACCCCTTTTTGGTTAACCCCTTATTTAACCTGACAAGTTCACCAGGAACCCATGTTTGTTTATCATAAGGGCCCCCGGAGGTGAGTGCAGGGGAGGGGGGAGGATTGGACACGCATCTGTGCTATTATTCCAAATCCAGTCAAGTAGCATGAAAGTAGCAGCAGATCCAGTGCATGACCATAATCCATTTGCAATTGGACTGATTGAACATAAATCAATATTTGGTCCATGACTGGTTGGCTAAGGAGTGTGTTACGCTGATATCAAGGGTCAGTAGTGAAAAGCTTTATTTACAAGTGAATATTAAGTTATTTGAGTACATTTCTGACATAATATACAGAGGGTTGCAATACACCGATCAGAAAAACATACCGAAGAAACACATCAGATCTCAATGGAAATAAAATCGTGCTGGATATCTATACTGATGGACCGGGTAGTGTGTTAGGAATGAAATGATGCCACGTCATTTGATGGAAATGAAAATGAACAACCGACAGAGGACTGAATTCAAATATACCCTGAAAATCAAAGTGAAAAAAATAAATGATGTGATTTTGCTGAAATTTCATTGTAGCAACTCAAAATGATACTCAGTAGTTTGTATGGGCCCCACATGTTTGAATGCATGCCTGACAATGTTGGGCCATGCTCCTTCATGGACATGCCCCCTCTAAACTACCACTGACTCACCACCAAACTGGTCATGCTGAACGATGTTACAGGCAGCATAACATTCTCCACGGCTTCTCCAAACCCTTTCATGTCTGTCACATGTGGTCAGGGTGAACCTGAAAAGCACAGGGCCCCAGTGGTGGACCTGCCAAATTTGGTACTCTATGGCAAATGCCAATCAGTCTCCACGGTGCTGGGCAGAGAGCACAGGTCCCACTGGAGGACCCTCATGATTGTTTGGTCAGAAACATTCACACCAGTGGCCTGCTGGAGGTCAATCTGTAGGGCTCTGGCAGTGCTCATTCTGTTCCTCCTTGCACAAAGGAGCAGATACTGGTTTTGCTGATGTGTTAAGGACCTTCTACGACCCTGTCCGGCTCTCCTAGAGTAACTGCCTGTCCCCTGGAATCTCCTCCAACACTCTTGAGACTGTGCTGAGAGACACAGCAAACCTTCTGGCAATGGCACTTATTAATGTGCCATCCTGGAGGAGTTGGACTACCTGTGCAACCTCTGAAAAGTCCAGATATCGCCTCATGCTACCAGAAGTGACACGGACCCTAGCTAAAATGCAAAACTATTGTAAATACAGTCAGAAAAGATTAGGAGTGGCCGCCATCTGTAAAACCATGCCTTTGTATCCTTTAAATGTAAGTGTATTATGTTGTTGTCATGAAATAATTTAAAACTTTAAAAAAATGTTGAGGGTAAAAGAGTGTCTAAGTTATGTCAAAGACTTTGCAGGTCATGAAAAGTTCTGCCACTGTTGCGGTTCATACTGGCTGATAGCAGTCATAAATAACTTAGCATTCATTCATGAGAGCAGACCGCATTACTTATTCATTCTGCAGAGCTTTCGAGTTAGTTGGATGAGTAGACCTGACAACTTTCTTGTTAACTATCTCATCTCAGATTTTGCTCATTATACCCCCTGCTAGTATTCTCCAGGCATCTTCCTACCAGTGTGAAGACCTCTTACTGCTTTCCCGCAGCTTTGCTGGCGTTTCCCACCGGTGCTTCTCCTAGTGCAGTTTTTAGCCAGTTTCCTGTTGCTCCACCTACATTTACTCATCGTTCCTCAGTCAGTAGGTGATGGCAGCCACCACCCCGGGGAACAGAATGTGTAGTTCCATGTAATGGGAGAAGACTTGAAAGTGGCTTACAGTTGAACTGGGAAGGGCTGAGATGGGCTGACGTATGCTTAAAGACAGATGTAAAAATCTAAGGACCAGAAGACTTTTTGGACAAACAGGATGGGGAGCCCACGCATGCAAAAAGCTTTGGATCAGAACACCAAACTAAAGACAGAAAACAGACAAAAGATTTCTCTTTGTTCAAAGTCAGATAGAGATCTCCTGTTCTATTAAATTTATTGGCGCTACCGCTGCAGTGTTTGGATCTTTTCCCTAATTGTGCTGTAAGAAGTCATTTTTTCACCATTGCACAAAGGCTTGAAGACGGAAAAAGAACTGACAGCAGTTAGTTTACACACTGGCTCTGTCAGTGATACAGTATCGACTAGCTTGTTTGAGAGTGTGACATCTGCCCAGTCCAGCACCTTATAGTCTCACTATTTTGTTGTCACTGCATATAGAAACACCCTTGCTGAAGATAAGCAACTTAATTAATTTTCACGTTTCATTTTACCCCTAATATCTGGCAAGCTAAGAGTTTTAAAGAGCACCAGCGAGAACAGTTATGAGGCCTGTGGCTATTTGCAACAGTGACTCAACTGGTATTGACCAGGGTTTTTAAAAACACTAATTCTAGCCCACTATCAGATAACCAAAAAGTACAAATCTATAACTTTAATTTGAATGTGCATTTTCCCCACTCCATGGCAGACAAGTAGGAAAAACGTGACTTCGGAAATGTATCGTTTTCATTTGTTTTGACTGACATTCAACTCACTTGCTCTTTAATTAAACCAAAGTCTTGTAAGAATAATTGCAGTGCCACTTTTTAAAAGCTTTCTGTTGAAATATAAGCCTGTGGTAGCCGGAGTCACCTTTCTCTCTTGTCATATGTCCCATGGCAGCCCTCTCACACTCTGAGCCTCTTCCAAGCACAACAACCAGGAACTGGTTGTGGGACCATGAAGGAAATCATGGTATAACCTGATCTTTCTGTTTTTCTTGTCACTTCTTCACCCCCAGTGTAAGCCTCTCCCTCTTCCCTGCTAGCACATCCAATCAAATTATAACTGGAGGGAGGTGAAGAGAACTGCTGTTATGAGGCCCCGCGTCTCTAAATTCGTCGAAGAGAAAGAATGGAGAGGGGAGTTGATAGCCATCCCTTCACCTCCATTACTTCCCGTAATCCCCAGTAGAAACTGAAGAGAGGAAGAAAGGGCAGCGCCTGGTGCCCAAAGATGTTATAATAACAGAGAAAAAAGAAGAGCTTTGAAAGTGACTGGTGTGCATTTGCATCTGTGTACATGGACAGCTCACCAGTTACACTCATGGGTAACAGATGGTGCCTTATCATTGGCCAGGATCGGTCGTGCAGCACACATTCCTAGACATGCCGGTAATGCCTTTTGCGATGTTCACTTAATGCTAACTTCACGTAGAATTACACACCAAATTGCACTTGGAGCGTGTTTATTACTCCGTGCATTATCAATGTTGAGCTTGTCAAACACAGCACAGTGGGAGGAGGGGAGGGGGGGTGCATTTGTTGAGATAATTGTCGCCTAATTATTGAACAAGCTCTTGTACCTTCTTGTGTGCCACAATTCAAGCCACCGTACGATGCCGCGAGTTTGACCCATGTGCACCCTCGAATGAGTGCCCATCATGCAGACATGCTTCCTCACCTGGCCGCCCTACAAACTGGCCTTTTACCAGCCTCCCTCCCCCTTCACCCTTTTAATAATGCCCTTTTATTCTTGAACACATTATTAAACACTGTCACTCAGGCTAAATACCAGGAATAGTTGGATAGGAGCCTAAACATGGATGAGGGGATGGGGGTGGGTGGGGGCATGAAGGGTAGGGGCATTGGAGGGGGGTACACAAAGTACCCTGAGTGATGGACCTGGGAGTCCATAAATGCTTGTGTTGTGAATACAGAGCGAAAGGTAAAAGCTGGGAGGGTGAAGGAAGGCTGGAGAGAGGCCAAGTGCATTATGGTTAGGGTGAGGAGTTCAGGTTGGAGTGCAGCAGGGGGGCCAGTATTCATTCTGACTGCACACAGTGACGGCTGGTCAGCACGGATGGTGATTGACACCTTGTAGAACTGACCGGATGACTGACAAATGCAGCGGGCATGTTAAAGTCTGTGGGTGGAAAGATATTGTTGGTGTCCTGGGCATTTGTACGAGAGCAAAATGAACAGATGTGTGTGTGAGCTTACTGGAGTATGAACATATGTTCTACCGCATGTATTTCGCTCAATACATTCATGAATCACAGCTTCTCCAAGCCACATCTGGACTTGTTTTCGAAAGGGCGAAATCTCAGGTAATGCAGCACATTCTGCTTGATGCAATAGTGGTATGGAATGTTAGTCCATCTTAACAGAATTTGATCAATTTTAAATTGGCTTTTTTTAGCGCAACGCTGCAGCATATTGGAAAATATCCTTATTTGTTTTCTTTTTGAAATTTAGATGAGAGGATAACACCTGTAAGTTTGTACACAAAGTCCAGGGATTGTGGGTTTTAGAAAGCATTGAATTGAATGTGGGCTAGGTTTTTTGGTCTGGTTGCACACTTCTACACAGTATACCTTTTTTATATTGAGTATGTTAGTTGTGGTTACATTGAAGAGGAATATGTTTTACCTTTAGAGCACTTCTTTGTAAATAATATTCTTTGTTTTCCTTTCCCGTGAGTAGAGATGGAGTAGCTGGGATGTATCAACACGTGAAAGAGCAGCATATAGCATTCAGTCTGAGAATACTGGAGTTAGGTCAATGCCTATTTGTTGGAATGTTTGACCTTGTGGCTTGTTGATGGTCGTGGCGTAACAGAGGCGAAGAGGAAACAAAATATGTGCCATAAAAATGAATTCCATGCTCGACGTGATCACCTCCACTGCGTCGGTCGTCATCAGTGACCGCAAAGAAAGCAAAGTTTTATTTCAGCATACTCCGTGCTGACATCCATCGCAAAGACGTAAATACATAAGCAGAGTGTTTCAGCTGTATTATTAGCAGATATCTCAAAGTGAAGAGAGGCCTTTTTTTTACTCATCTTCACGGCCACCTCGGAGAATTTAGCGGCTTCGGATTTTACACAACAATCAGAACAGAATCAGATTCCCCATTCCGGACAATTACCGACACATGAACAGGATCTTAAACTTTTCTCTCTTCTAAATAACTCTTTATCACAATTTGCACTGCCTATTTTGTGAATAGAACATGATACTTGGAACCATGCATGCTTCCATGCTGAAATTAAAATTTTTGCATGCAAATTCTGGAACACCACGGACAGCATCTCACCTGTTTCCTTGTTATCATATAGATTTACATGCACACTTGACACAGTGTTATTGTTTAAAAAAAATGCATATCTTGCATTAAATGTGACCATTATTATTTGTGCCAAATCTTTTATGTCAGCTGGGCCCTTGCATGGAAAACATCACATTTTATCTAAAAAGTGCCTAATTACTGCAACTGAGTTATAGATAGCAAGATGTTTACCAAGTCTACATAGCAGCGCTGCCCTTGTGATACATTAAAAGCTGACAGATTGACTGATGGCAGGACTAAAGTGGCCTTGTTTTGATATTTAATAGCTCTAATGACCCCCTGTGAAAGAGAAAGGGCACGATAAGGCTTTGACAGGCTTTGCCTACTGGTTACTGGGAAGATTGACAGACTGATGGGAAAATGAGTTTCCAAAGCATTAAGTGAGTAGCCAGTTTACTGTTGTCACCAGAGTGGCACTGGGAACGTACGGATGTACTCACACTAAGACACACGAGGATCACCTGCCTGGAGACAGGCTGGATTATGGAAGAATTAGGGGGCACTGTGTGTCTTGGCACCAAACCGGGGTTCTGTTGTCGTCGGCAAAGTATCTAATCTTATGCCAAAATACACACACTTACACACTCTCACAATGGAGAGCACACAGATGACCGAGGACACACTGGCATGCATGCAGGCATAAGGTAGAGACAGACACGCACAAATGCACACACATACACAAGCTCCCAGCAGTATAAGTGTGTCCCCTATCCAACAGTAGCAACTGTAACAATGACGAGGCTTAGCGCTGCAACAGTAGTCCCCCTGAAGATTGACATATGAGACTACTGTTCATACAGTGCAACCATTCACAGCTTCAAAGCTTGATAACTCCTCTTGTAGCCAACAGCAACCTGCAGCTGTACACTGTTATAATTAACCGCGAGGCCTTTATATGAAATGTGAATCTTTATTCAGGCTTCAAGTGACGAGCACATCCAGCATGTTTTCATTTGCAATAAATCAATATTTGATTGCATGTAGCAGCCGTGCTTGAAGATCAGTCTCGCATCAGAAGTTGCCGTATTTGCAAATGCATTCTCCTGAAGTAATATATTAGGTTTTATTCTAAATCAGCAAATTAAGTTAGAGTAAAACAATATCCCAGCCAATTAAAGCAGCATTCACAGAAATAATCTTAAATCAGTGTTCACATGCTGGATTTTTCCAGAGCTGTCAAAAGCATTTCACGGTCTAACTGCAGATGGGCTATCTGTTATGGAGATTGCTCAGTTGTCATCGCATGGCCTACAGTAAGTATAGAATGGTGGTCACATAATAAAGCATAAAAAGATTGTTACATACTGGAGGACATATATATATATATATATATATATATATATATGCATTTCACTGTATGTAAGAAACTGTAATTCTACATGAGCTCATTTGCCAGGCATCTCAGTGCAAGCGGCGAAGCATACGTGGCATTCAACAAGGGCGACTTGCACTCTCGATTAATACGGTTATGCAGCCACACTGCAACTGGATGTTAACCACTCATCCATCGTGCAAGTACACGTGTAAATTACATTCATGTATGGATGAATGTTCATTCATACACTACAAATGCACATATTGATGCAACAGACACAGTAAATCAAATAGTATTCAGAGCTAGGCCGAGTCACCACATGCGCACACACTTACAGACTTACAGTACACCGAGTCATGCATATCTCTCACACCCTCTGCCAGTTGTCAGTCACTGCCTTTGAGCGCAAGGCCTGAGGGACTAGATTAAATCCTTCTGGAGACAGGATGACGGGTACGGGGCCTGTCCCACACACGCACACAGACACACTCACACATGCACACACAGACTGAATGAATGCGTGTCCTGTGCTAACTACCCCTGCATTATGAAACTCAGTGTTTACTGCTGAGGCATTATAATTGTGTTTATCTGTAAACAGAAATATTTTAACAGCGATGCTTTTTTTTTTTTTAATTTCCTTAATCTTTAATAAGAATCAAACAAACTATTAGTCAGCTTTTGGTGAAAAAAGGAAGGAAATGAAAAGGCCACCAGTAAATATTTTTGCTGTGCTTGCCTGCAAATAATAAAAGGCAAACAAATGCGTGCTCGTAAAAAATTCATTGCCTCAACTTCCAGGGGTAATATAATCAAATGGCCGTTTCAGTCTTTATCTGTATAATGCAACAAATCACAGATTATAGGGTTGATGCTGCTATGCTTGACAGACCCGTATATATTCTCTATTAGATGCTCATAATAGCTAAAGCAATTTCTATTTTTTTCCATCCTCTTGAATTCCATTGCATCTGGAAATCAGTGTGAAAGACAATGTGGCAGCAGCATTGTCAGGTGACTTGAGTGGCTAAATGTACGAAATTGCCCAGTTGCTGTGTTTTAATTTGCGCAGTGTTCCTACGCTGGCTGTCAATGAAGTCTTGGCAGCTGCAGATGAGTCACCAGCATTTTCTTTTTAAAGCATATTTTGTTTTTTTTTTTGTGGCATCACAAAACGGTTGCAGCTAGGCAACCACAAGTAAAAAGCCATAAGTTTCCAGGAGAATCAAAAAGTTAAGCAGGGGCAAAACAGATGGTGATGAGATGGTGAAGTTGTTTGGCACAGCGCTTGCAATTTTTCTGATGCACCCTTTTTGCTGTTCTTGAACGCCGGCATCGACTGTCCTCCTGACTCTGCTGCGAGTGGCCGTAGCAGCTGAAATAATACAGCACTGACAGAATTATGAAGAGTTTATGGCCGAGTCCCTGCAGTGAAACGGGGTGGGTTTCTGTGGGCTAATGCAAGGCGACCCTGCCTACATAATTGCAGTGAGGATCTACAAATGAGCTTTTTTCCTCATGAGACAGCAAACACTGCTATGAGTGCATGTGTCATTAGTTGCTATCCTTCGTCTTTACTAAACAAAGCTGAAGAGACGCGTTCGCCACCGCATACTTTTTGAATTATGGGAAAGACGAAACACATTTCAATCTGCTGGAAATCGGATGGCGCTGCATGGTTGCTCTGGGAGCAAGAAACTATTTTATTGACAGATGACATAACGTTATGGCTGCCCCCCCATCTCTTTTCTCAGATGAAAACTATGCTGTGGATTGATGGCAGCAACATCTGAAAAGTCCTCCATTTTCTCACCCAACAGGCATTAACTGAAGTGCTCCCAGAAGAGGGAACTTGCTGTCAAAAATACTTATGTGCCAATATATTTATGGCACTTATGGCAGTATGTTTCTCCCGGGAAGGGAAAAATAGTGTGAACATTTAAAGTTGCATTTTTCTTCAGCGTTTAATGTATAATTACTATCCAATTTCGGAACAGACCTCCAGACGCTACCGTGTCCTTGGGTTTGGAGCTCATATGTGTGACTCTGCAACATCCACCTACAGTATTATTATGTTTTTGATGAACAGGCCATGTGGGCGCAGTCCAAACTCAAGGGCACAGCCCATCTATCCGCCATCTGTCAGCAACTTGTCATCTGGCTTTAGTAATTACGCCAGCATAAATATGGCCAGGAGACAGCAGTTTGACAGCTGTATGAGATCTATGAGATCTATGAGGAGTATATCCCTGAGTCAAAAACCTAACAAACAGTGGGAAAAAAACACAAAAAAAAACCCTTCAGGTTTTGAAGCTTTCCTCTCAGGAAGTGACTGCAGCTTTTACTTGGAAGGTGCTCGGGCTTCTCACCTTCAACTCGTCAACTTGATTTGTGCATTGGGTGGTCTAGTCCAGGCAGGGACAGAGGCTATAGCTACTTAGAAGTTTTGCATATATAAATTTGAGTGATGATATCTTTAGTTTAAGTCTACCTGGACCCATGTTTTCTCTCTTTGGTTTTTACTGCTGGAGCAGAAGGGTCAACCCCGCAAAACAGCATGATGTAATAACACATTTTTGAACAGGTTAAATAATTCTTACTTCTAATTTTCTTAAAGTGTTGTTGCTGTTTTTAAATAAAATGATTAATGTAAAAGAAAAAGTACTGGCTGAGCGATGCTGCAGTTGTTTTTTAGGTCAAAGAGAAATGCTTTTCCTTCATATTCCAATCTCAAATTTTCACGACATCTTTTTTTGGGTTGTTTTTAATGAAAAGCTTGTGTCTTTGAACCTTAAATTGCCGCTGCATCTCTACCCATCAGTTAGAGCCATTTTCGTTAAAAGAAAACACGACTTCTTTGAAAAGCTTTTTAAAGCCCTCACAAAGCAACAAAATAGTGAGACATCCAGTGAATAAAGATGACGAGGGGACAGTTTTATGCATGAACATCTTTGACCGGCTAACCTATGGGAAACAATTTGTAGAAGCAATAAAAAAGGGGGCCTATAAAGCACTTTAGGGAGATCAAGGAAACAGACATTTAACTCTGAACCTCGGCAGGGAGGATAAAACACCTTAAATCTTCCATCTTGAACAATCCATTTTAGAGTCCAGATTGATTCTATCTTTATGTCTCGGTAGTAGTAAAAGATTAAAGTTGTCTGCGTGCTGTGTGGGTCAGCTCTAGGTGGTCTGGCTTTCTGGACCTCACAGATCTTAAAGACCACAGATTCTTCTTCCTTGTTTAAAGAAGCCCTCACAGTAGGAGCTTTGTTCATTCTATTGATTATTCTCCACCAGCGCGCGGCTTTGACACTACAAAACACATTGACACAGGGTCTTCGTTGGTTCGTCTGTGAGAGGAGCTACTAGCTGTCTACAGTCGAAATGTCAGTGATTCAGGTGACACACACACACACACACACACACACACACACACACACACACACACACACACACACACACACACACACACA
>JAVDPK010001128.1:16497-31394 GCA_034780415.1 Cichlasoma orientale
CACACACACACACACACACACACACACACACACACACACACACACACACACACACACACACACACACAGAGAGAGCACTGTGCAAAAATCTTGAGCCACCCCTCATTTTTTTGATATTTTGCTTCCAAGGCTTCCAAGCAGCCAGTTTCTCTTGTAATTTTTTTAAAGTGGTCTTCAGCTGCTTTTCCCACTAATTTTCAGTCCAGTCCTTGCACCTGCCCGTTTTAGGAGGAATTTGACTTATGAACTCTGACCTATGAACCATTCAAGCATAAAAAAAGACACCTAACTTGAGGGATGAACCAGTGTTGTGGCTACACGTAGCAGACAACTTAGCAAAGAACCAATTTTAAATTGTATCTTTAGGAACTTTGTTACTAGCAGCCTGTCACAAAAACACATTGTTTCTCCCATTGCTTTATTTAAATCTGTGCATAGCAAGCAGTTTAACATATCCTTAAATTCTTTATTTTCCAACAATTAGTATTAGAGAAACTTGGGTTCTATGGTAATCACGACATAACCAGAAACTGATCATAACACACAGTGATTTTGAATGTATCTATCACCAAAATGAATCCCATGATGATTGGCATAAAAATGACACTTCTGTCTCCCATTAACCATGTGTATCTACTGTCAGTATTTCAAGGGGAGGGATAAGGTTAAGTTGTATGTGGTGAGATGGCACTGAGTGACGGAGCAGGTCAGCGAGGTTCCCCTGGGAAAATAGAAGACATGAGCCTCTGCAGGCTACTTTTGACACTGACTGACAGGTGAACACCACACCTTCTTACCCAGAGGCTCTGGTCTTTTTGATGCAGATAAAAGGGTCAACAGATGGCAGGCCAGTGGAAACAGGGTGATGTCTTCAATGGGTTAGTCATTTAATTAGAGTTAGAAATGTCTCATGCCAGTTTGTGAAATAGTCAGGAGCTCCAGTCTATCGATTCGTGTTTGCGGGTGTGAATTTAGCCGTACATTTGTGTCCCTGAATGCAATTTTTCATCTGTCCTGTCTCACAAGTACTAATTCACACATGAAATTGATATTTTCCACTTTTAAAGTGTGAAAAGGTGATTTATTTCAGAACTCACATCAGAGACCCAAGTTTGACTCTTTACACTTCTTTTTTTATTATGTTTTAAATACATTGCTAATTATAGATATGTTACTTGGTTAGGTTTAGGCACTAAAGATTATTTGGTTAAGTTTAGGCATTAAACCAGTTGGCTTAGGTTTGAAAAAAGATTGTGGTTTGGGTTAAAATGCATGCCCTACATCATAGCTAGAAGATATTACGAACAGTTTCTCCAACTATACTGTAGGTAAGTTGGAGAGGACATCCTTTTAGATTTCAGCACGGTAACAGAGTGTTATCTACATTATTGAACACTACTAGAAGCAATTGTAACCATGTGGGTATGCCAAAATTTCAGGGAGCAGGAGACGGAGGAGGATATCACTTATAGGTGATGCTGAGCCTATTTCTGCAGTTAGAGTTGAGTAGAACTTGTTCCCCCTCAGGCAAACACAATACTGTATACACACAAAAGACAGGCACAAGAGGATCTTTTGGATTTATTCTCTTGAAAAGGCGTTTGGTGCATGCAAATTTGTCACATAGTCTTGAACAAAACAAAAGGATCAGTCCTTTCAGAATTGTAATACTGTAACACCGTTCATCAGCCCCGTATTTGCTTTCCCGGGTTCTCCCGGGTGGGTTGCAGAAGTTGCTAGCTATCAATCTAGCCATTTTCACGACTGCAACAGCAACTCTGAACACGCAACTAATGCAATTCTTAGAGCTTATGTTTGTGAACACTACGCCAGACTTAGCCACTCAGGCTAACTTTCATCTGCAGGCCATGGGAGGTTGATGACCTGTAGAGGACTCATAATTAAAATTTCACTATCTTTCTTCATCTTTCCACCAGTTTAACCCACCTGTGCACCTATCCATTACGCACCTATGTTGCTCATAATGCATTTCCCCTTCTCGAAATTTTGCCTCTCACTCAGCCTGAGTGCAAGTAAACACTAACATGCATCCCCTGACACGCCACATACTCGCACCTCAATATTCTTCAAAGATCTCAATCTCTGATAAACATATGCTGATTCACTCTGCCTCCGTCCTCCCCTAATTGCATTTACCCTCGATCTTCACTCCCACTGTTTCTCACCTCTGTTGACCTCTTCTTCCTTACTGCTAACTCTTGAATTCTCAGAACTTACTTTCTTTCACTTCTCTCCCCATAAGCACTCTGTCTCTTCTCTCCTCCTCCTGCATTTGTTTACCCCATGAATGGTGATTGCTGACCTAGCAGCCCTCTGCTGTCTCCCCACCACCTGCAGTCTGAGCCGTAAGAGGCTAAGGACAGCAAGCGGGGTGGGGGTGGGGGGGGGGGACTCTTAGGTCTTAACCTTAATCTGATAGAGGTTTTCCTTAAATGGCTTTTTACTGATTTTGTGTATCTGTTGCATTCCTTATCTGGCAAATTGTGCTTTGGCATGGCAGACAGGTTAAACTCATAAGCCCTGTTTGAGCTGCAAATAGAAACCCGTGATCAACAGAGTGCAATTAATTTAAAAGGAATTTTTTTTGACCTCTGTGATAAATGGGCCATTTATGACTTTGCAGTGTTGGATGCCTTCCACATTTGTCCCTTTGATTTAAGCTCATTATGATGAGACATTAAATAAAAGCAAGTTGAAAAGGTAAGTTAGCAATGCACGGCAATGCATGTTTAGCTTTGCTAGATACATGGCTTTAAGGATGATAGAGTCTGTCAGTTTTTCATCTGGTCTGCTGCTTTTGTTCAAACTGAAAAACCTCAATAACTATCAGATGGATTGTAATGACATTTTTTTTGTACACATGTGTTTTCCCCTTTCTTTCGTTCTCAGTTAACTAGCACAAAATTTCAGCAGATGTTTATGGTTACTGAATTACCAGATCTATAGTACTATTTGTGCTAAGTTAAGAAAGTGAACACTGATAAATATTAATTCCTCTGTACGTTTAGACTGTCCACACCAGTGTCTGTGCCTGCGACTCGTAGTCATGTGTACCTGATAGTTGCACGGTTTGAATTCAGAAACAAAAAGAAGCGATTAAGCATATTTATTGTGTGTGTGTGAGCACGCACACACCGCAGGATTAAGTGTGATAATGTGCTAAGTTTTGCAGTACATTTCAGGGATTGACTGATTTCTCTGCAGTCTCTGTTTGCCTTTGTGCAAACACGCATCCGTTCTCTTTCTCAAAATGACCACAGACTCATCACAAGAAAACAAAAGGCTTACAGTGGTTTCTTCTGAACACGCCAGTTAAGAAGTGGGCCGCTGAAAAAAAAAAAGAGTATAGCTAAGGGCCCCAGAAGCGACCCATAGCGGCAAACAAAAGAGTAACAATAACAACAACCACAGCCCCTGAGAGCCAGCTTTCTATTATGAATTATTTATAAGACCAATATGGTGAAAATAAATATTTATAAAGGCTACAGTGAATGACATAAAAATAATCAAATGCAGCACACCTTTCGCTTGTAGTGATTGCCCCTTTTCCCATATAGGAGTTTGTAGTTAGGTGGCCCAAAGTTATTGTAGTTTTTTTAGAAGAAGAACAATAACTTTGTCACATACATGCAGTGAAATTCAGTCTCTGCATTTAACCCATCACACATGCACTATGTAGCACACACACACAGGGGACAGCTGGAAAGCACCCAGGGAGCAACCTGGGGGGGTTAAGGGTCTTGCTCAAGAGCCCACAGTGATGCCAGTCCAAGGATTCAAACCCTTTTCTTCTCCTCTAGGCCACCACTCTTTTTTTCCCCTCTATTCAGTCTTTCAAAATCGTGAATATCACCCCCCCCCTTTTTTGATTTTTTTCAATAAACATTTTAGAGATGCGGCTGCAGGTTTGTGCAGTGTGAATTGTGTGTCTTCTTTCCCGTCTCAGACCACTGCTATCTCTTGTCTGTGCTTGTTTGAATCGACGCTGCAAATCAAGGCTGCCAGCTACGTGCTGGAGAAAATTAATCTTTCTAATTGAATGAGCATGTTGACTTGACTGTAGCCATAAAAGAACTCACGAACACTATATCTTTGTTTAGGTTTTTATAGACTTTTACAGACTTTAACATCCTGCTGCTGTGTGTGCGGAAAAAGATTTTGGATGGACAGCCAAGCTGCGACCAGCAGCTCGGGGTAATGAATCTGTTAAATCATTCCCTCTCTCTTATTAAGACCACATTAAAAGAGGCCAAAATCTGGAGCAAAGTACACAGAAAGGAGGAAAAACAAACCACTCAACACATAATGGATCAGTCCCCCTTTTTTTTTTCTTTTTTTTTTTTGAGGAACTAAAAACAGGCTGCTCTTTTTTATTGGCTGTCAGCTCCCACCCCACTGCAGCGGGCAAACAGAGATGAAAAGAGGAGAAAAGAGGGGGACATTTCTGTATTGAGAAGTTAGAGAGGCTCATCCGGACGTCCTGGGTGAAGCATGAGAAAGACAGAGAGAGACAGGAAAACAGGGAAGAGCGACAGCCAGCCAGAGAGAGAGTGTGTTTTAAGTGTGGGTGGTTTCAAATGCATTTAAGGAGGATGCCTTTTATTGCTAAGTGTGCACATGTATGCAAAGGTTCTTTAAGTATGTGTGTGTGTGTGAAGCAGTCTCCATAGTGTGTGTGTGTGTGTGTGTGTTTAGAGATGAATCTTGGGAGGTGGGAGCTGGAACACTGAGCAGACCTGCTATTGTCAATTTTCACCCAAAGGCTGCCAGGAAAGTTTAAGCGTTATCCTGTTTATGTAGAACATTTCCCATATTAGGTATGAAAGATGAAATATGAAAGATGAAAAACAAGACTGTTTTGTTGAGATGGCAGCCTCTGTCTGACATTTACTTCTTTACATGAATCTGCTGGAAATGAACCAGTCGACTTCACGTTAACGACCTGTGGCATGTCCGTGGCTTTCGTGTTTGTTGGTGTCAAAGTTTGTGATATCTTTTCCTTGTTTTAAAGGAGAGGCCCTTAAAGAAACGGCAGATCAGCAACATAACAAAATGAGACATCCTGGATTAAGAGCTTAAATGACTAAAACACCTTACAAAGGGATGCTTATTTGTAAAGTCCACATGACACCGTGTTAAATTCCAGCCATCTGTCACACTTCTTTTAATATACTGCAAGGATACTCAGGTGCAAGATCCTGTGCATCCTCAATTCCAGCTCCTCCAGCAAGAGTCTCTCCTCCATATGCATTAAAATAAAAAGACATCCTTCAAGATGGCACACTGAGATTGATTTCCAGGTCAAAGACACGAGGATCGAGGACAGATCCTCGTGAGGAGGCGCAAATTAGAGAAATGAGAAAAGCCCGTAGTTAGAGCACCCCTTGCACGGAAAAATACAAATTTAAGTTGGTAATAAACACCTGGCTGACATCAGAGGGTTTGTTAGTGTTTATTTTTATGTTTGAAACAATACTAACCGTATCATTGCTGTTGTCATAGTATGTGTTGAACTGATTGAGAAGCTCCAAGCAAACAAATATATGTGCTGAATGTAGATATGGTGCAGTTCAGCCATGAGTGTGACGTGCCAGTTGGAGGAAAAGCAGCAGTTGGAACATATATACTGTATAAGGAAGGATATTTCAACTATGATATTTCTAAGTTACATTTAATTTGTGAAGGTTATAGTTTTGGTGTATGAGCAAATGTGTGCCATTTTAATATTTTAAGTTACTGCATATATTTTTGGAGCCATTTTCCAAAAAAAAAAATAAATAAATAAATAAATCAGTCAACAATGGGTTTTTGAGTCCATCATTTCGCTAAGGTTGCTGTATAATCCATCCATTTTTCTGCAAAAGGCTAAACAGCAATCTTACTCAATCAGATCTACTAACAGTTACAATCAATTTCAAGTCAGCACAAGTCGGAACTACAGTACATAAAGTCATAATTAATAGGCACACACAAGATTAGGACTCCTTTTGTTGGTGCATTTCTCTCCTGCATCCCTGTGAGTTGCTCGTCTCACTAAAAAAAATATAGGATTACTTTGGAAGATGCCCTAAACAGCTGTAGAGAAAAAATAAAAAAAAACTGGGTTGCCAACTGTGAGACACTCACTTTCAGTCTTGGCCTCTGGCTCTCAAGCTTCCCAAATAAATCTCATGCCAAGTACACAGGACACAGAGCAAAGTCTGAGCATCATGCTTTTTCCACAGTTCTCTCCAGCGCTGGTCCATAAACATCACTGAAAAACAAAAAGGACACAATTTGCATGCCATCAAAAGCCGAACGGGAGCACAGACCGCTCCAAAATCACCAGACAATTTCCACGTACAGTGCTTACCATATTTATTGGACCATCATCCAGTGTAAGGTCCACGCCACAGCTGCGCTAAACTAACAGTAATTACCAAAATCATTTTTTATGTTTCTGTAATGGTTAATCTACCAGTAGCTGCAGGCTCTTGAATCAAAATAATGCTAAAATTTAATTATTGTTGTTATCCTTAAACTTTCAAATTTACTGTTCAAAAAAAAGTAGAAAAAATAGTAGAGCATGTTATTATTATTTTTTGATTAAGTTGCCAAATTACTGTTATTTACTTCCATTACTGGACAGATAAATGAGTCTTTCTTCCCAGAGAAGTCCAGTGTGCCGGCTCAAATTTGGATATAAAAATGTGACTTCACTGAATTCAGTATTTTTTTTTTTAGTTTTAAACATGCTTTTGACAGATTTCTAAAATATTTGTGTGTTCTTTTTTTTCTGACAGGTGGTCTAATAAATTTGTTAAGCACTGTATATCAAGGTTTACATGCTTCACTTGCTCTAAAACCTAGAATGTACCACTTTCCTGTAAAATCTTAACTGCAATGAAGTGTTTGACAGGTCAGATTAATGACGGTTACCAGTAATAAATGCAGCCTGATTTTAATTGGGTCAAGTTAGGTTTTAGAGTTGTGCACATTTACTATGTGGCACAACAGTGGTAACATCATTGCAATAAATGATGCCCCACTTGGAGATAGAATAATAATACTAATAATAATTACAAACCTTTATTTGCATAGTACATTTTAAAACATAGAGTGTGCTTTACAGAATCCAATAAAAAACATATTACAATCAAAAATCTAAAAGAAACTCACATAAAAGCGAAATAAAAGCATTATGTAAAACGTGGACAGTTTGAATATTATGATAGGTGAAATAAATAAGTACAATAAAAATAAATCATCCATCCATCCATTCGCTTCCGCTTATCCTTTCCAGGGTCGCGGGGGGGCTGGAGCCTATCCCAGCTGACATAGGGCGAGAGGCAGGGTACACCCGGACAGGTCGCCAGTCTGTCGCAGGGCTAACACAGAGACACAGACAAGCATTCGCACTCACATTCATGCTCTCATTCACACCTATGGGCAATTTAGATTGGCCAATTAACCTAACCCCAAAAATAAATCAGTCAATAAAAATGTTTTATCATAAAAAAAATCCCTTCTGTTAAATTAAGTTTTGTGGAGTGATTTAAAAGTAGATACTGAATTTACTAATGTCAGTTTTTCTTGCAAAATGCGCCACAGCTGTGGGGCTCTAACAGAAAATGCCTGATTTCCCCTTTTGGCACGAGGCAGGTTGTAGAAACAGGTCTGAGCTGAGGAATGCAAGCGTAAAGTGTGACTAAATCTATGATGTTGGTAGAACCAAGCTCATGTAAGGCTTTAAAAGTCATTAATAAATCTTTAAAATCAATTTGATATCTAACAGGTAGTTGCACAGATGGCAGTGATGTGATTGCTTCTCTTTGAATTGGTTAGAAGTCAAGCTGCTGAGTTTTGAGCACGCCTGAGGCGTTCAAAATGGACCTTTGGCTGAGACCAGAGCAGAGGGAATTACAATAGTCCAAATGGGATAAGATGAAAGCATGGATGACTTTTTCAAAGATTAAAAAAAAAAAAAAAAGAACAAAAAGAAAAAAGTTAGCAATATTTCTTAGGTGGAGAAAGCATGACTGTACAGTACGACCCTGTTTTCTGAAGGCTCTGAGTGCGTGTGTTTTTCCATAATTACATATAAGACGTAGCTTTTCTAATTACTAAAGTAAGTACCAAAATAGATCTCTTTGTCAAGGTCACAGGTATGTCTGAATGAAGCTGTGAGCAAAATTAATGTAAGAGCGGCACATGTCAAAATGACTGAATGCTGTCACTTTAACAGCTTAATGAAGCCAGCAGTGTTACACATCTGCGTCTATAAGAAGAGCTTCTGGCTGCGTCGAGAGGTTGTGAACTCGCATAAATTGTAAGTCTTAAATACTTTTTCTTTCTGATTCAGTTTTCCCGGCAGCAAGTAATAAGGTGGTCAGGGCTAGAAATATTTAGTTAACACCTGAAGATATTTTAGTGCTTGATATTTTCACTTGAAGCTGGTTTAAAAACAATTCTCAAGCTGAATGCAATTCTTTGTTTCTCTTTAAAACTCTTCCCGTGTATAATTAACTCTTGCTTTCCCCCCACCTCTTTCTCTCCAGTCCTCCACTTTAGTTCCTCAACGACGACTGTGCATCTCTGAGTCAGTCATCAGCCCACACATGACACTTCTCCATATGTCGGCAATGCTCGTGCAGATGCTTTAATTTCTGTGGGCTAGCTTTGTTGATTTTAACAGCCGCACACAAATTCAACACTTCTAGTACAGTACAAACAGCCTTACAAACACTCTGTGCTAGCGCTGAGGCATTTGTTACAGGAACAAAATGTGTCCTTAATGCAGAAAATTTTCAAACAAAAACTGCCATTTAATGTCTACTCTTTAATTTTTTGGACTGGATTGGATGGACCAGGTCTGTTCCAACTGCTGCTGGTAATTGACAGATAAAATCCTGAAGTGTGTGATGCAGTGCTACCATTTGTTCTCAGAAAGAACACTGGCAATCGACCAGCCAAGAGCGACATACTGGTTGGCTAAAAATATGCAGCTTTACCTGGTGCTAGCTATCTACACGGTTCCCTCTCTGGCAGTCCCTTCTGCAGACTTACATGCAGATCCATCCAGGATGAATTTCTGAGTTTTTTTTTTTTGTTTTTTTTTGTTAAAGCAAAGGTCATCTGACTCCAAGCCATGGGTTGCTGTTTAACAGGTGGCCTCGTACCAGAATTTCCAGTCTCAGGTGACCAGGCATTCAGCCTTTTTACTGGTGTATTTTTACTCATTTGTAAAGCATACAAATGAGTAAATACACTTCTTCCTGACAACCAAATACTAAAATCTGCACCAGATGGTAGAACACAGCACACGGTCTTTAGCTCATCTTCAGGTGTGGTCCAAGAGCTTTTGCTTTCAACTGCATGTGAAATCCTCATTGGTATTGTTTATGTTGTGCATTGTTTCGAATCAGAAAAAAAATATAGCTGTCCATGTGTGCAGATAACATTTTACACTCGCTCCATGCTCTTCTTGGATGATAAGCAGGCTGACATGTTTTCCCTCTCATATTTATGAAAATGTGAACAAATTAGCGCTGAGATACAAACTTGTTAAATATTACTGCTGTCATTTTGTGCGATAGGACCAATCTTCTTTCCTCCATCACAACTTTGTTCCTTTCTCTTGCGGCTCATCCTCCACCTCTCCCTCCTGGGACACCTTGCTACCGACTTATCGACTTTCTTCACTCATTGTTTGTAACGGAAGCCGGATGAGACCCAGATACCGTTCAGCCCCAAATCACTTCATCGATCTCTTCTACAAGACAAGCTGAAAGTACATGTCTCAGTTGTGTTGCTTCTTGATCCTGACTTTCTGTATTACTTTAAGACATATGTGCTCTGAGCTGCAAAGACGGAGCAATCAGACCTACATAGCAGCTATGAAGAATACAACAACAAAGCTCGCCTCTGTTCTGCTGTATCAACGTTTACCCTCGTCTTGTCTCAGTGTGTCCCCTTAAAAAGTTGTGATATTGTCCGTATCTCACGCTCTCCGCAGTAAACCCAAATATCTCCCCGGCTTTCACGGCCTCTCCTTCATTCTCATTCCTTTTTTTCTCCCTCACACAACAGGTCTCCTCAGCCTGGATTCTGTTTGATGTTGGATTGCAAGCAGCCGCCTCTTCCTTTCTGCCGCCTTCTTTATTCCACTCGCTTTATTTATTTATTTAATTCTAGCACAGATTCACTCATCACCTGGCTGTCTAAGCTTGTCCCCTCTCTGCCCTTTTTTTTTTTCTCTTGATAACAGGAGCCTGCACTGGTCCATCAGCACCTCCCACTCAGCCGCGGCCCGGGCCTGTGTTATTGACAGAGTCTGCTCTAACTTTCCAAATGCTCTTCCCTCTCCTGTGGTCTCACCCGATTCTTCTGTTAAGAGTTGGACATCATCTGCAGGAAGTAAATGTAGTTGAAGATATGGACAGGCAAAAAGAAAAAAAAAAAAGGAAAGACCCTCTCATGGTTTGGCCTCTCTTTGAAGACGTGATCAAATATTTCTACATTTGTGTTTTCTTATCAACTCAGCATGATAACAGCTCCTTTCTTTTAGGATACGGATCTTTCAGATGTGTTGTACTCAAGGAAACAATCTTCCACGGAACAAAAGAGGTTTAATCTGGCGTTGGTATATGAAAGAAGCTTAGCTGTATGAAGACGAGTAAAAGCCTCTCAAATCAGACATCTTTGCTGGAGTAACGTTTAAGAGATTGATGCAACAATAGCACTTATTTCATAGTTACGATAAGAAAAAAGTGAATAAAAAAATAGAATGGATGTATGAACAATGTTTTGCGTGCTCCAGCTTTCATTAACCTTTAGAGGCTTCCTTCATTTTTCTTATAGAATATAATTATATGAAATACATAATTTATAGATTCCTTTAAAAAAAAAAAAGCTAACTTTTTTAATACATAAAATTAAAAATCTAGTTAAAACAATATACACCAATATGCATTTTCTAAATGGCTATTTTTTAAATTAGACTGTGCCTGCAGTTTTGGCACTGCTATGAAGACCTCATTACAATGTTGTTATCAAATGCATCTTTCACAGGATTAATTCTGTGGTTTAGGGGAAAATATCTGCATTACTACATATTAACATATATATCATTATATGTTCTTATTTTAAGTTTAAGCCCCATGTCCTTTCACCATTGGAAACAAAAAGAAAAACAAATATATGGACAGAACTGAACACATTTTTAGTCTCTAAGAAAGTTTTATTCCTTTTTTTTAAGTCATGTTATAATTTTACACAAGTACTGTCCATGAAATGAATGAATTGACAATTTCAAAACTGATGTTCCCCTTGAGTCCTTTTCTTATTATGAAAGGAACTTTTGAATTCAAATTTCTTTATTAATATCAGAGACTCACACTACAAGAAGTGCAGAAGGTCTTATTTTAAACGGAGAGTGGGGTCATCATCAGTGAAATTGTAAAAGTGTTTTGCTTTCAGCTTCAGATTCTGTCTGTAAAGTTAAAAAAACAAAACAAAAGAGCTTCAAAAACATCCCATCTGCTAAGAACTATTGGGGACAGCTTTGCAACCTGATTTACAAGATTACATATCAAGTTTATGATTCATATTTCATTTCACTTAATTTATATTTTTAAGTGTACAGTTTTATTTCTGTCGGTGTTGGCATTATTTCCCCCCCCCCCCCCCATGTTCCCTGTAGTGATGCTTTTGATTGAGTTTTGATTACGTTCCCATGTTGTTAACAACGTTTTTAAAAGGATGGTGTTTAAACAACTGTTCCCATGCTGATTTTGAAGTTGCTCTTTGCATTGGTTTTGCTCACTAATGTACTTTTTCATAGTTTCTGTATTAAAATAGAGGACTGTAGCAGCAATCAGGATTTGGCCACACAAACAATGCTTGTGTTAAAAATCAGGTCACTGTTATTTATTTATTTATTTTTAATGGGATTTCTTAACAAGAGCAAAAATATACACTATCGTTAGATTTTTAGGGTAATGTTTATGTTAATTATTATACTATATGCAGTGGCCTCTTCTTTTAAATGTTCCCCACCAAAAAGAAAAAGAAATAAATATATGTCAACATTTCCTCTTTTTTCCCCCCTTATGTTTACTTTCCTACTGTTTTATTGCTGCTCAGCTGCAAGGTACCCCCCACACTTAAAGTTTCCCCTCCTTCCCAGCCCTTGGTTTGATCCCTTAGCTGTTTGGCTACACTGTGAGTGATGTGTTTACGGTGAGGGCTTTGGCCCAAAGCACTACAGAACACAGATATTAATTCCACTGACGGCTTTATCTGCTTTGGGACTCCATATGTGTGCACATGTGTGAGTCTCCCATGTGTCTCAGTTTGCGAGTGTGTGTGTATGTGTACAAGCACTTTACCGCAGCCCGTGTTGCCATCTATCTTTCACCATGCAGCCTACAATACACACCACTTGTCTCCATCAAATATCTATCTCAGGCCGATTGTCCACCTGCGCTGTGCTTATATAACGTGCATTTGTATGCGGCCTGAGATCATTTCGGTAATGGCCAGCCATTCCACGTAGATCAACAGTGACAAGAGTAATCTGTCTGTATGGCAGCGGCTCCCACAGTGCACTGCACCCCATTTACAGTCCAGGGGCTCCTCAGTAGCAGAGGCTGCACTACCAACACAGCAGAGCCAAGATGTTTCCATTTAATGTTTCTTCCATGATAGACTTCTAATGACAGCACTGTAGTTTTGGAAACATTTTGACCTCTGATAAAAACTGGCCGGGGCAGATGTGGAAATACATTCTGTAATATTAAATTTGAGATGGAGCTCTCTAGGTAAATAAAAGCAGTGGATTGGTTGATATCATTCTATCACTGTGGAAGTGAATGCCTGCAGTCATCACTAAGGGAGAATCCCATTTTCTAAATGTCCCAGCAGATTGCTGATTGAGTTGTTTGGCCATTGAAGATAGCACCACTTACAATATAAAATGTCTGAGTGCTTTTCCCCTCCCTCCATTGCCTCAGAAGCATTTCATATGCTGTCTGCTTTTGCTGCCTTATAGGGGTCCGTGTCCCCTGGCTTAATGTTTCATTTAGTTTCGGATGACAGCGCCCATGCAGTTTGCAGTGTGTATCGTCTTACCCGTAATGCAAAGAATATGCGGCGATGAAAACAGTGTTTCAATTGTTTTGTCTAGGGAACGCAAAAACAAGAAATGCAAAAGCATAAAGGAATACACACATATATCCATTCACAGCCAGATCCGCCGCCACCCTGCTACACACCACTCCCAGCAAAACTCGGGACACTCGGGAACGATAACGTTTCTTATTCATGTTGGAGTTTTAGATCAGAGGAGACAGCTGCTCTCGCTCCCCTAAAAATTTTGATATAGTAAAAGTTGTGGTCTTTGAGCTGTGATCATTATTCAGCATCTTCACTTCCTATAGATGACTCTTTGAACGCCACACACACTCTCACACACACGTTTTGCACTGAAGGAAAGACAAAAATCTGATAGGCTGAACAGAAACACAAAGCCATAGAGTTACTTTTGGATAGCTGACTGCCGAAGGTCTTTTTAACTCTTGTATGAACTGTACTGTGTGTGAATATGTATGTTTGAATTCCACTGTGTAGTGGAATAATTGTTCAGTTCCTCATCTGAAAAAAATGAATAAATAAAAAATCCCCGGGACAGTAATTTTCAGTGAGATTAATGTTGTAAATGATTGCTTTATTGTTTGATAATTACTGAGTTAAGCTTCACAGAGTGAAAAAAGACATTAACACCCCAGTGTATCTATCAGTATAACTTGGTGTGTGGTTTTAACAAGCTCTTTAACTCATCACACAGAAAAGCTTCCAGCTGACATACGGAAACGAATTCATTTCCTGTAATAATTAAAACAGACGCAGATTATCTTCACTATTTTGAAATTTAAGCAAAAAATTGTTTACTTAAATTTATTTTGAGTAAAAATGTCTTTGTTGCGCAACAGTTTATTATCTTCCACGGCAGCTCCCTTGTAGTTACTCCCCTGCACTACACTGTGCCTGCACACCAAGTAAGCGCTGCTGCACTGCAGTATCAAGCACATTATAACACATTATAAATCCATTTTGCTCAGCTTTAATATGGATGACTATGTTGAAATGGATGTCGTGTCCCAGCAATGCGAATTTTGAATTTCACCTTTGTGGGAGATGATTCAACTCCCCCAAGTTATTACAGTTGCTGTCATCAAGATTTCACCTAACACCATAAGTTACTATTTGCGCAATATCCTGTATATACAGTCAATAACTCTTTAGCTCCTATATTTACATACTTTTACAGCATTGTAATGAAAACATAGCATGTCAATTTTACAACAACTAAAACTGAATTATTTTTTGCTAGTTTCCTAATTTGCTGTAATGGTTGACATCATCCCTTTAAGTAACAGCGTGCCAGGGCTATCGGCTGTCGTCAGCAAGTCAGATGACTGAATAGTAAAGAGAACTATTTTTCTACATGGCTCAGCCTGCCAGTGCTGAAAGTGTGAATGGATGTAGTAAGTGGGCAATAATCAAATGTGTTTCCCTCTAATACAGGACGGCCGAGTTTGTCATGGTCATTTAGCTTAATTGACTGGGGCAAATTATTTTGAGTAAATGAAATTATAAGGAGTGGCACCTCCCTTTCTGCCCGCAAAATTATGTTCCTTCTCTGCTACTCAAGTTTTGTTAGTTAGCTAAGCGGAGTTATTTCCGGCTATAAAAAGCCCCATTCTTATTTCTGTTGCCAGCTGTAGCGGCACATCTGAAAATGCTTAACTAAAACTCTATCTGCTGGACACACACACACACACACACACACACACACACACACACACACACACACACACACACACACACACACACAC